>JAGDQP010033577.1:0-20589 GCA_022664845.1 Lepisma saccharinum | reverse complement strand
TTACCACCCAATCTAGAGCAAATATTTTCCGCACGCGCAAATGACTTTAGCACATTAACACACTAAACCTAGTTGTTGAGAGAAAGCGAAGATTTTTTTTTTAGAATGTGATGTACTGCATTCAATGTGAACCTGAATCTCAATCTGAATGTGTATCTTATTTTCAATGTAAATTTTGCTCTACACAAAGGTATAGTTCATTTGAATGTTAATCTGAATGCGAATTTGAATGTGAATCTGAATCTGAATCTGAATCTGAATCTGAATCTGAATCTGAATCTGAATGTGAATCTGTATCAAAGTTGGAATTCATTCGAAAGTGAATGTGAATCTGAATGTGAATCTAACTTCTAGATTCACATTCATTTGAATGTGAATCTGAATCTAACTTCAGCCCGGTTGGTCTGCCCTAGACTTCTTCGAACCCTTTGAAGCAATTTTTATGGCTTTTAGGGATCTAAATGGTCTGGCTGGGGAGAGGGGCGGGAAGGATTCGGTAAGGCGGCGGCTAGGGCTGGGCTGGAGATGTCATCCTGACATTTGCCTGGTTTGAATGAGGAAAAACCCAAGAAAATCTCAATCAGGATGCTCAGCCGCTGGGATCTAACCCACAAACTCCCGAACGCTACATCAACGCTCTACCACTAAGTTATGCCGGCTTGGTCCGTATTTCTTTAAAAAAATAAATCGTTTTGTAGGAGCTATGTTAATCCCATGATACAGCAATATAACAGCTTCTTGTATTTCCTTGGCCGAAAAATAAACAGTTAATTCAGCAATGATGATATGCATATATTTTTTTCTGAATTTAGCGGGGGAAACGGACACAAAGTTGTATGGAACGTACTGTAAGAAATGTGATGCTGATCTTAGCATTTGGGATTGCTTTGAAATTTAAGATATCAAGGACCAGTATTGGGAATGTTACGGTAAATATTCGGTTAATAGAATATAGCATGACACATTTGATCAGATAGACTTTACATATAACCTCATATGTAGATCTGTGGTAGAGCATTGGCGTAGCATTCGGGAGGTCGTGAGTTCGATATCCCAGGGGCCGACCATCCTGATTGAGGGTTTTCCAAGGTTTTTCCTCACTCACACCAAGCAAATGTCGGGATGGCATTTTGTTTCGATCTTATTCCAGTCGGACTCATTCCTCTCGTTTTGATCGCTTCATTTCCGTTCAGTGTTATTCCGATCGACTTTATTCCCGTCGGTGTTATTCCATCAGAAACATTTCGTCGTTATTCCAATTTGGGATTCAACATTGGCCTCGGGCCGATATCTTCCCGAATCCTTTCCCTTCCCGTATCCCGACCTGAGACTTAGATGCCTAAAGGCCATAAATACAAAGTCATCCCCCTCCCTAAAGTAATAACGTTATCAGTAGTGATGCATGGGTAGTTCGGTCTTCAAAATAAAGTTTGAATCTGTTTTAATGATACACTCATCCGTTGTGTGTAGCTCTGTCGCTCTCTCTCTCTCTTACACACACACACACACACACGCGAGAGAGAGAGATAGAGAGCTTCAGAACTCAACCTGCTTATACTGGTTTTTAAAGAACAATAAATTCCTCATTTTAAAATTAAAACAAAACCGAAAGAACATGCGTCTTTCTTGATGTCGTAATCGACCAATGAAATGGATCTATTGGTAATGTTTGTTTCTTCTGTCAACTTGGGACTTGTGGGTGTGCGTGCTTAGGGAATAAATCCTCCTTTCTGTTATGTAATTAGGACAATTGCGAGGCGAGCAGTGACCGTACGAAGTGACTCTTACGAAATTATGAAAATGATTAACGATTGAGTCTAAAATATGTAGAAGCACATGTGAATGCCGTATGTCGATCACAGTGTTGCCAACTCAGTGAAAAGAATGTGTGAAAATGAGAATTGAAGAAAGTGTCAAAAGAATGCGAAGTAGTGGAATACATAAAGAACCCGGCACAGTAGTCGGGAATAATGTGTTGTCATGTTACGAAACAGTGTTGATAACTGCATAAAGGATAAAAGAGGTAATAAACGTACGTTAGAAGCAAAAACAAATGGATTTTTTTCATTGAATACAAAATTAGCTAGAGCTTTATTTTTGTTTAAAAAATCAGGGAAAAGTTAATTTTTTTATTGGGGGAAAATTAAACTTGACATTTTGTCCCCCTATATCCCATTACGGAATACTTTGATTGCACCCACATTATTCTGTTCCGTAATGCAGCGTATTGCTACTGACAAACACTAAAATATTTAGTTATACTTGTGATATGTGATGAGCAATAAATCTTTAATCTGAAATCAGTGATATCGAAATATTCGAAGGAATTAGCTTAATTTCGTAAGAGCCACTTCGAACGGTCACTGCTCGCCTCGAAACTGTCCTATTTACAAAACACAAAGAAGGATTTACTCCCTAGGCATACACCTTCGAACACCCACACCCACAAGTTCCAATTTGAAAGAAAAAACAAATATGACCAATAAATCAATTTTCATTGGTCAGTTAGGTTTTATTATTTTTTTTATTTCAAGATTAAAAGGAGGTTATTTCTTCTTTAGAATCAGTACGAGCAGGTTGGGCTGCGTAGCTCGTGTGTGTGTGTATAAGTGTGTGAGGGCCAAGATCAAATTAACAACAACTACTACTTATGAATGAATCATTGAAAACAAATAGGCCTACAACAAACTTTCTTTTGAAAGACATAATACTTATGCCTCACAACTGATAACATTATTTCTTATTTACGGCTAAAAGATAAAATGAATTTTATGGGCGGTAACAGCACTATGGCTTACGCACGTCCCGATTTATTTATGGCCTTTAGACATCTAAGGATAGTGGAGGGAAAAGAACTCGGGAAGTATTCAGCCCGGGACCTATGTTGAATCCCAAATTGGAATAACGAACAAATATATCTGATGGAATAACACCGACGGGAATAAAGTCGATCGGAATAACACCGAACGGAAATGAAGCGATCACAACGAAACCGAAAGAAATAATTCGACTGGAATAAAATCGAAAGAAGATGCCATCCCGGAATTTACTTGTTGTTGAACTGAGGAAAAAGTCTGGAATACCTCAGTCAAGATGGTCGGCATCTTGGATATCGAACTCACGACCTCCCGAATACTAGGCCAACGCTCTACCACTGATCCACTTACGTTTATCTCATCAAATGTTTCAGGCTGTTCTATTAATTGAATATTTGTGCTAACTTTTTTTATATTGGCCTTTGATAACGTAAATTTCAAAGCGTTTACCAATGCAAAGACATCGCATTTCCCACAGTACGTTGCATACAACTTTGTGTCCGTTTTGCCCGTTTAAGCCAGAAAAAATAGGCATGTCGTCATTGCTGAATTAACTGTTAACTATTTGGCCAAGGAAATAAAAGAAGCTGTTAGCATTGCCGTATCATGAAATTAACATGTCTCCAAGAAAATTATATTTTCTTTAAAAATCTGACCGAGCTTTCGTAGCTCAGTGACAGAACGTTTGCGTAGCCTTCGAGACATCGTGGGCCCGATCCCAAAGGCCGACCGTTCTGATTAATATTTTTCTAGAGTTTTCCTCAGTCAAACCAGGTAAATGTCGAGATGTCACTTTCAACATTGGCCTTGGCCGACGTCTTTTATAATCCTTTCCCATCCCCTTGATCGGCCTGAGCCCATAGGTGCCTCAAGACCATAAATAAAATGCTTTGAAATGGAGGAAGAGGTTTTAGGGTAGACCGTCCTCATTAGCAGTGGACTTTAATAAAGAAATAGAAACATGGGTGGAAGGTGGGACTTTATGTTTACGGTGTATACATAATTATGGTTGTAAATGCTTTTTTTTACACAAGCATTGAAACGTTACTAATGTAAAGGAGAGTAAATGTATCTATTGTACAAAACAGACGAGGCTTCCAATGATATTATACATATAATCAAAGTGAAGAACAATATATTGTTTTATTATAAAGGTGACGTCACGCCTGGCAAAATAAATTTTCCGAAGATCGTAGTAGATGGCGCACTGGTGTATACTTATCTTAGATTTTCTATCTGGAGCAGAGGAACAACGCCGTAATAACTGTTGTGTTGGCGTCAGATACTCGGTTTCTGTCAGATCTATAGGTTACGGGTTAGCCTAGAGACATAGCTAAACATATTCCTATTAGCGTAATCAGGGACAAAGCTATAGTTTATCAGGATTGGGTGAAACTCCATCACAAAAACCTACTGAGTTGAAAAATCCAATAAAAATAATTTAAAATGTTGGTTCTTTCCATCTCCATGAAATGTAATTTGAACAATTAGAATAATTTAAAGAGGAAATAACATGCACGTATATTTTCCCCAAAAACTATCTACAAAACCTTTGCAAAACTCAGAAACATATCCTCTTTTAGCTTATGGAATTTCATAGTAACTACAGTTAGTGTTGTGCAAAAACCGGAACAACAGCACATAAAAAAAATGTATATTTATTTTTCGTGCTGCTTTGAAAAAAAAATGTCTTTAATATTTTAAGGCGCCTAGCATTACTTCATCAATCATGCATAGCTAAAGTTTTAGTTTCCATGGCAAATATATATTTAGAATAATAATATCTCTACTGTGACTCTCTATAACAATACTTAATTGCATAATTATATATGTAGGCATATTTGATTCCAGCTTGCAACCAACGTTATGCAATGCGTTATTGGGGCGGAAAACTAATGTTTCTTGTTGCATCTAAATAATATCGTAATCGTAAAAATACTCTTTTATAATATGTTTTTACTAGAAGCGAGTATAGGCGTGTCTTGATGCTTTATGTAGGTAAATGTATTCTCATAAATATCATAAACCTGTTTGAACAGCTTCATGATGAAGAAGGGGAATTGGGTGAATAGGTACAAATAATTTATTTAGTATATTGTGTATTGTATTATACTCCAAGGGGAAGGGGTTCACGAAAACATCTCAAGGGGAGGGGGTTCTCCCCGTCGAAGTTTTAAATCTGAAACCAGTTTCAAATCTGAAAGCAGTTTCTACATACCGCACCAAAGGAAGATAGTTTTTTAAGAGATGCCTGTAGCAAAGTCAGGTTTTATCCTAATATTTTACGTTTAGACGACTAATGAATGGCGAGTAGTCTTCAGTCACCTGATATGCCCACCTGATGGTACAGTCAGTACTTCCGTCAGACTTATCCAATCAAATATACCATAATAGAGCATAAGCGTCCCTCTCCACAACTATATAACCTCAGTCATCAAATCCTGACTTGCAACCCTGAAGTGACAACAATTATTCAAATCATGACTTCAAATCTGAAATCTGTTTCTACGTCATGAGCCAACTGAGCCACAATCGCTTGATGACATCAATGTAATCTGGTATCAGACCATACCAGCAACACCAAAAATCTATAGTATCGCTTCTCTTCCCTTAGGTGGCAAGGGAGCGGAAAGCCGATCACAGGTCTTCTGGGCTGTGACGTCACAAACCTCTCATCCAAACATAATCCTAGAAAAAAGAACAAAGTCTGACATCTTCTAATCACCTGTTGTACGAACGCAACCTTCTTTTTACCCTGTGTTATCATATACTTGTATAGAGAACAAGAAAGTTGTAATGACTGTTGATTTTACTGAAAATAAAGATTTCTTTTTAATTTAGCTGAATGGAATGTAAGAGAAGAATAAATTAGACGAATGAAAAATCCATTAATTCGTAGTGCGGAGAGATACGAAATGGTAAAACTAACTGTTAAGTTCAACAACTTCTCCGTCTTTTGAAATGTTCCCATGGAGATCGACCAAACACAAATTCGAGTTACCTTCCTGGTTTCCAGAATTGGATAAAATTCAATAGCACAAAATTATTGATGAAAAAGAGAATTACCTGGACATATTTTTATCTAGGTAATACGAATTAAGTTACTGAAAAAAATATGTGATTGATTGATTGATAAATCCATAATTAACTGTTTAAACGCACAATAATTTTCTTTTTGAATTTTTATTGATGTCTCTTAGGCATACCAGGCTCAGGACGGGTTGGATGAGGGAGATGATGTTAAAACGAAGTCTGCCAAGACCTAGTTTTATGGGTACGATCCTGACATTTGTATAAGTGGAAAGCTTCAGAGTGAGCACCCGCTGGGATCGTTCCCAGGCCCATCCGATTGGTAAGCTAACGCTCTACAACTGAGGTACGGGCACTGCTCAAACACATAATTATTTACACAGCTTTGTCCAATAACATTTAATTGGAAGACAGTAGCTTTGGAAGCTTCTCTGCTTTAAACTGAGAATTTCCGGAATTAACCTGGCATTTCATAAATTTAGTTCCTTTATTTAAGCTTCCAAAGCAACTGTCATTCCAGCAGTTACAAAGTCATCTGGTAGCAACATATCTGTCTGTCTCAGAGTGACAACTGAATATAATTAAAATAAAATTTCGGAATAAATTATGAAATGTAAGTATTATGCCTTACTCGATTCATAACAAACTGCAATTTATAAATGATCGAAGAAGGACGTATTAACCTTAGATAAAATAACTCAATTGGAAACGAATAACGTTATATCAGGTCCTAATAAAATTCAGCTTGAAGAAAAAGTTGATCGAACTGAAACTGTCATAAGACAAGTATCCATATTTACTTATAATTAACTGTAGTTGTGCAAAGCTGTATAACATTGCTGTGTAAGTGAGAAGCTTATTTAACTAAATGTGTGTTTTTCAATGGCTGAAGTGGTTCCCTCACTTCACAAAAACCTTTTCAATAAAACAAATTTGTATTTGGCTTGTTCGTTAAATTTCTTGCGTTCCTAGAAACTACAAAGATAATTTCAATTGGAGTTACGTCAATCTTCTTTGCAAGAGCGTACAATTTACAAGACACAAGGTTGCGTTTAACGGCTAATTTTCCGTGATGTGACCTATCCCAATTCTGCGTTATTGATGTTTTCATGTCGTCTACAATTTCTTATAGTAACAACGTTTGTTTGCAGTTACAATCAATAATAATTGAATTTCCAAAGATGAAGTGGAGGCAATTTCCGATTTTTTCTGTACATCAAGCCTCTAAAGATACAGATACAATTGATATAGATAGAACATCGACATCAAGAGTGGAAGACGTGTGATTGGAAAGTGGGTCGACTGGGTAACACAGTTGGTAGGGCCAGTTGTCTATAAAGAATACAAATCATATGAATATTCTGCATTCTCAGGAGTTTCTCAGGGTTCGAACCTAGGACCTTTATTATTCCTCTTATTTGTTAATGATCTTCCTGATTATGTGCTTGATAATGAAAAAGTGTTATTTTCAGATGACTTTAAAATATATACAAAAGTCAACTCTATTGGAGACTGCATATGGCTTCAGCAAAGCTTAGATAATATTGCAAACTGGTGTGCTGTTAATCGACTTGGAGTCAACATCAGTAAATGTAAAGTATTATCATTTAATAGAAATAAAACCACTCATCAATTTGATTATTCCATTAATAAAATTGTACTAAACAGACCTACTGTAGTTAAGGATCTTAGTGTCAGTTTTGACTCAAAATTGACTTTTAACGTACACGTTACCAATATAACAAATGAAGAATTGAAGTTATTAGGATTCCTAATTCGGATGGGAAGAGAATTCAACAATATATCAATATTGAAAAAAAAAACTATGCTTATGTTCGCTCCAAGGTAGAATATGCTTCTTCTATTTGGAATCCATATCAATTGAAACATTGTCAATAATTAGAGAAAATCCAATCAAAATTTCTTAAATTCCTGACTTTTAAAGAAACTCGAATCTATCCTGCTTATGATAGTTACAGTGCAGTCATTGAGAACTTTAATATTCAGAGCTTAGAGCAAAGGCGCAACATTGTTGATCCGTTATTTCTTCAAAAAACTGTTCAAAATAATTTAGATTGTATGGAATTAGTTTCAACATTACAGTTTCGTGTCTCATCATCTAAAACTCGCGTTAATAATACTGGTCTCTTCCACTGTAAAAAGGCAAGAACCAATATTTTGATGAGGTCACCAATCTGGAGAACTTGTACTATATACAGTATAACAAATTCTGTACAATTCACAATGATCTGGACATATGCTTTATGTCAACTAAAGAATTTAGAGATGCCATTGTCAATAAAGTCTGTACAACTACTTTGTAAAGCTCAACATTATAATTAGGCCATTGCCTGTTGTGTTGTCACTAAATAAATAAATAAATAACCCAAAGGTCTCGGGTTCGATCCCCGGTCCAGTCACATACTTTTCACTCTTTAATAGTAATTGAATGTATATTTTTAAAAAGGCATCAGTCTATTATAGTTTGATGCATCACTGCAAAACTACAAAACTAATAATAACATATGACTATTATTAGTTTTGCAGTGTTTTGGGATATACGATGACAGCTGCACGTATTGGTGTTAAAATGAAATGAAAGATCATTTTGTTTAAATTTATTAGCGAACTGAAATCCTTTAAGAGAGTATCAGTCATCCATAAGGACAATCATTAGCTTTTTCATCAGGAAAGGTTTCCATCGAGTGCAATAAAGTTATGCTGCCATGATTACAAAATCATGCAAGAAATATTACTCGCTTTTCCCGTTATTTTATTTTATTTAAAATTGTTTCTTCCCCAACAAACAGCGTTCAACTATGTGTTTGTGCGAATGAGTGAGTGAAAGAGAGAGAACATTTGTGGATCCCAGAAGTCAACGGCTCTAAGGACCATATGCACAGTTAAACCCGCAGCTGCCCCGTGGGTGCCCCGTCTCCGCAGCCTGCCGAAGGGATCACTTTGGGTTGATGCTGCACAGTGTTTTCGACGGAATCCCGCGGTAACGGTTGAGCCGCGGGCTTGTTTAGTAAAATAAACCCGCAGCGAGGCTAGAAAAACAGTGGAAAAGTAGACAATCACGTTGCGTTCGATCGTTTTGTCATTTATTTGATTGTTTCTAGTGAGAAGAGGAAACGTTGAAAACTTGCAAGCCCGAAATGATTTCGTATACGTAAGAAGAGTGGTATATTTGTCAAAATACTGGAAAAATATAAGGAAAAAGGGAATGTAACGTTACCAATGCAGCATCTAATAAAAAGAATTAGGTGATGTGTGTTGGAAAATACCTGAAGAATATAACTCTAATGAAGAAGTGACAATAAGCTATTCTTTCATGTTATCAGAAAATAAAAAAGATATTGATCATTAATTAGGCATTGGTATCAACATTTGTAAAAAGAGAGACAGAGAGAGAGGGAGAAAGAAATATGTAATCATGGGAAATTATTTGAAAACATCAAAAAATAAATCACGAAAGTGTATGTTTGGAGAAATGAGAGAATCAATGGAACATTTTATATTACAGAAAGGGCATTGCAATTGTATTAACCATGCTGTTAGGAAGCATATTAAAAAAATAACATCGGAAATTGCTCCACCATAATCAGTTCGTGGTCCTTTTACGTTTTCATATCGGATTAAACCTAACCGAACCTAGGCCTACCGTAGCAAATTGAATTAATATAAAAGAGAAAACAGGATAGAAAGTCTGGGAGACTACTCTATTACATTTGAAAACGTCGGGGCGTTGACTTAACTTAATGACATATGTTTGAAATTGCTAAAACGGGGAGGATTTTCAGTTTGTGTAATGCAAAGCCAAAGCTAGGAATGTAAATATTTTTCCAGGGTTTCTATTGACTTTTAACTACAAAGATATTAAAATTGGGGGTTGCACGACAATTTGGAGGGGTTACACCACCCGTTGGGGAGCTTCATTTGAGTGTGATTTGGGTGAGTAGCCATTTGAAGCACGTGTCTTATTACGTAGTACGTAGAACACACAATAAAACGGGTGTTTCAATTGGCTGCTCACCCAAATCGCACGGAAAACAAGCAACGCAAGCTTACATCTAAATCAGCCCTAAAAGATTCTAAGGCCTTCAGCATCCTATGCTCGCCTTTGCGAAAAGTTAGCGTAATATATGTTTAATTTCTACCGAACATTTTCCTCTTTTCTCGAGTTCTATAAGCACAATTTGAAATTTGTTCCATGGAGAAAGATTATTATTATTTTAAATAAAGCAAAGTTTATCTATTCATCTGTAGCGATTTGCGATATGTTTTTTTTTCCTGCTGCTAACCCTTGGGTTAGCCCCTCTCGAGGGTTACGCCCTCATTTCGGGATGAGTTTGAATTTAAGCATTAGTGTTTTATAATAAAGTCGCTGTTCTATGTGGTTCTTTAATAACTTCTATCATCGCTTGCTTTTGTTTCTGTTGTGATTGTTGTCGCTTTCCATATATTGCTCGTTGCCTGTAGGCAAATTTATTGTCTAAATTTTGAAGTGTTTTATTTATGTTGTTTTGTTTAATTTGTTTAGTGTACCTTGAAAGATGCTATATATTGTGGGCAGTCTATAATTGAAAGTGCGTCGGCTATTTCGTAATCCTCGTGTTCGGCAGTGATGGAGTTCTTGTATATTGTTCTTAGTAAAGAAAGTGGTGTTTGGATGATTAACTGTCTCGGATTAAAGCTTATGTCAGTCTGGATAGTATCCACGAGTAGTGGATGGTCATTTTGAAATCTTGTGCTTGTATATTTTAATCGTAGTTGTTCTATGTGATGCAGGATGTTGTCAAACGGGACTTGGTCGTATAGTTCTCTAGTCGGGCTGGGCAGTTTAATCCGGAAAGCAACTCGGAAAGCGTGACGCTCCAGGACTTTTATTTTGTCATAATAGAATTCTGCTGCTGTGATCCACGCTGTGAAGCCATATGTAAGTACCGGTCTTAAGAAGGCTTTGTACGTCTTCAGTATTGTTTCTGGGCGCAGTCCCCATTTGGTGCCAGTTAGTCTTCTTAGAAGGTTCAATCTGTTGTATGCTTTCTCTGTAACTTTGTTTAGGTATGGTCGCCACGGTAGGTTATTCAAATGTTATGCCTAGATACGTAACCTGTTTTTCTGGTTTTATTACAGTATTTTCGACCATGATGGATAATTTGCTTGGGTTTCTATGCACCTTGGATCGTCTGTTATGTGGTATAAAGACTATTGCTTGGGTTTTAGTGGAATTGATTTTAAGACGCCATTTTTTGCACCATGATACGAAGCTAGAAATTGTTATGTTCAGGCTATTGTTTATACTTTGTATGGTTTTAGCTGCAGCCAGGAATGGAGTATCGTCTGCATATTGAAATACATGGATGATGTTTGGTAGGCTTGAGAAGTCTGCTACATATAGAAGGTAGAGTAATGGTGAGAGTGCAGAGCCCTGCGGTACACCACTGTAGATGAAATATGGATGTGAACTGGTGTTGTTTATATTTACGTAGGATAATCTGTTTGTGAGAAACTGGTATGTGAACCTTATATATGCCCCAGGAAGTTTAAGTTTAATAAGTTTGTAGATAAGCCCTTTGTGCCACACCTTGTCGAATGCTTTTTCCAAATCGAACAGTACTAAACAGGATGGATTGAGTGAGTTGTAATTTTGTACTATTAAGTTCGTGAGTCTTAGGAGCTGGTCATTTATACTGAATTTTGGTCGGAAGCCGGCTTGGTACATCGGTAGTAGGCTGTGCTCTGTGATGTGTTGATGTAATCTGTACACCAATATTCGTTCTAGAATTTTACTGAATACAGTTGTTAGTTGTATTGGCCGGTATGCGGTAACGGAGTTTGATGGTTTGTTAGGTTTCGGGAACATTAGCGTTTTTGATATTTTCAAGTCCTGGGGTATGAAGCCTGTACGTAGGATAAATGTATATATTATTGCCAGTAATTGTATGAAAGATGCGGGAGCTTCTTTGATATGACGATAGCTTATGTTGTCTATGCCTGGTGCTGAGTTTCCTTTGTTAGCTATGGATCGATTGATTTCGTCAGTTGTTATTTCTTCAGTGAGAGGATTAGTTTCTGGCAGCGTATGACTGATATTGGGTTGAAGTGCTGGGGATTCTGGATTTAGTCGATCTACTGGGTGGCGATATGGGTTTTGTTGAGGAGGTGGTGTGAATACATCTTGTAGGTATTCGGCAAAGGCGTCGGCTTTTTCTTGGTCCGTTGTTAGCGGCATGTTATTCTGTAGCAATGCGTATGGGGTTGAAGTGTACTGTCCGGTAAGCATCTTAAACCTTTTCCAATATTTGGTAGGGTGACTCGTTTCTCCTAGTGAGTTGCAGGTTTTAATCCAGCTTCTTAGTTTGTAGGCTTTTAGGTAGTTGGTGATCGTCCTTTGAAGCTGCCTGTGGTGACATAAGGTTTCTAAGTTGCCGGTACGCAGATATTCTTTGTAAAGTTGTCTGGAACGTTTTATCATTGGTGGGTACTGTGGTGGTAGTTTTGGCTTGGAATTTGTAGTTGAATATGTTGGGATGTGTGCTTTGCTTGCATCTTTGAGTGCCATTGTCATTCTGTCTACGGTCCAGTAGAGGTCTTCTTCTGTTACAGGTGCATTTAGGTGACCGGTTTCTTGCTCTATTGTTGTACGGTACTTGGTCCAGTTCGCCTTATCAAAACGAGGAATTGTGCGTATAAATGGCTTTTGGTTTTTGGTGGCTTGATTATGGCAGTTTGATGTAAGCTTTACTGGATCGTGGTCGCTTCCGATAGTGTCTAGTACTTCTATCAGACAGCGACTTGAAAGGTTAGATGATGTTATTACTATATCTGGTGTGGTATTGCTAATGGGTCGTGTGTGGCGAGGTAATTTGTGGATTTCGCAAGTAGTATTGGTAGTTATAAAGTTGCTGAATCTGGTCTTCTGTCGGGCTGTTCTGCTGTGAAGATTTATGTCAGCCATGATAATAAAGTTACGGAAGTTGTTTGATATGTACTGAAAGAATTCGTATGGTATTGGATGTGTGGGTCTGACATATATTGTGGCTACTGTGATATATAGAGATTTAAAATACAGCGTTGCGATGAGATGCTCCGGTAGATTTGCTATGTTAGGTTTGTATAGCCTACAGGCTATTGACGCCTGGAAGCCTAAGAGTACCCCGCCGTTTGCCCTTAGTGCATTGCTGTCATTTCTTATAATTTGGTTATTTCTTATTTTGCATTGCATTTTTGGTGTTAGGTTGGTTTCATTTAGCAGGAAGGTATTGATGTTCTCATCCAGTAGGAGTTGATCGAATTGTATTTTGTTCTTAGTTACTGATCTGATATTCATGAATAAGAAAGCAAGAGCCATGGCGAGGAAACATACAAGTTAGTTGCTGTTTTGTTTGGCTTTATACTGTAGTTTCATAATGCGATGCATGGAAGTGTACGTACGGTCCAGAGTATGTAGCATTGAAGTTGACTTGTAATATGGATTTTGCTGCATATTGTACTTGTTGCAGTATATGAGGTCTTAAGAACGGATGTATATTTTGTAATGCCATGGTTATGAAGCCAAGCATTTGTTCTATTGTCACTGGTTGGTATATTGAAGTGGGTTGAGCTGATGTGGATGTAGTTTGATCTGTTTTTTCATGAGTTCTTACTGGTACTACAAGATGTGGTTTTTGTTCTTCAGGTGCTGGTTTTGCTTTACACTTGTAGCTGTAAGTTGGGTGTGGTTCATTGCATTGTGAGCATTTCGGTTGTTCCTGTAAGTTTGTACATTGCCGGGTATTGTGTGGCCCAGCGCAGAATCCACATTTCGGTTGTTTCGTACATTTGGCTGTTGTGTCCTCATTGTACGTTTGGCACTTTTCGCAACGTATGGGTTGTGGTTGAGTTGTTTGCGATGGTTCTACCCGGTGTCTTTTCCAGTATATCATAGCCCCGTTAGTTAGTAAGTCATCTATGGTTTCTTGCGATTTTGTTAGTACCCTTACCATGTAGGTTGGTCCTGCCTTGCACATCATGCGGATACATTTGATAATAGAATATCCTTCTTGCTGTAATTCGTTATGTATCTCATTGTCTGTGTATGATGGTAGAACCCCACGGATTACCACTGATAAAGCTGGTGCTGATCTAGGAGGCGGCATTTGTCTCGGTTCACGTTTGTCAAGCTGTGTGATCTTCGCGCTTTTCCCGAATATTTCAAATGAGCACTTGTCCCTAATAGTTTTCAGTAAGTTCGGGTCAGGAGATTTCAGAATGTAGCTGTTCCTAGTTGGGATGATTTGATTTATTGCTCCTCGTGGTATGTATTTAGTCAGCTGGAGAAATATCTGCTTGTTGTTTTGGAATTTTGTGTCGAAGTTTGATAGCAGGAAATTATAAATCTGAGGTTTGTTTGTCTCATTTTCATTTCCGAGTTCCATGTGCAGGTCGCTCTCATTTGAAGACTCACTCAGATTATGCTGTCTTTTGTTTTGAACATGAGACCTTGATCGTGATCGATGAGATCTACTTTGAATTTTCCGTTTGTCTATTACTGCTGATTGGTGAGGACCTAGTACGACTTGATGAAGTCCGGTGTGCACAGTAGGTATGTTAGATGCCAATGTTTCGTCCATTTTACGAGAGCCAGGTGTCGTCATATTTGAGATCAGTCCGGGTGCTTACTTGGTTATAAATTGAACAATATGTGCAAAGTCACAACAGATATTAAAATGATGTAAATTTTATACGTAACCAAACTCAGAGTCCAATGAATAGCTAAGGTCAGAATATTTAAGCTAGAATTTTAACTAGCCAACTAATAGCCAAAATCGATGTCCAGAAAAATAGCGAGGTCAGAATATGGAGGATTAAATCGATACCAATCGTTAACCAAAATCAGACTCCTTAGTAATAGCTTGTGTCAGAATCCTTATACCAGTACCTTATAAATTATATAACTAACAAACCAAACTCGTAAACCAGATAAATAGCCTATAACAGTAATACTAATAGTAACTCTTAAATAACTACGGAGATGGTGTATCTTTTAATTGCTCAGCAGCAATAACGTTTTCTGACTGGTCTCTGCCCAGTAAGATGTTGCGATATGTCTTTTTTTTATATAGTCATGGTGAAGCCATGACTATGCCCATTTAAAGGGTTACGCCCTTTTTCTGGGATGTGTTTTGCTGGATTGTGGGGATTGGTGGATTGGTGCTGGTCAAGGAGGTTTAGCTGAAACACTTTATTAATAATTCATTAAATAAAACATCGGGCCATTACGATTTCGTATCGTAATCATTAATTTGGGGAGGTTAATGTGAGCATGATATTATGCAGTGATTACACGCCACAACCACAACAGTTATATTGTTAAGGTAGACGAATGCATGTTATCTTCTGTCCCCGGGGTGGTTCGGGGCACTAATGTGAGACGAGGTGAACCCTGTTAGTAATTGATGGATTACTGTGCAACGGATGGAATGATAAAATCTGGTGGTTGTGGGGCTGAGAACGGAGTCAGGTGACGAATTTCTGGGTGGTTGTTGGGAAGTACGGTGAGATAGATGCTGATGATAAGTGATAAGGGATTGGTGATGAGAGGAGGATGGTGGAAGGTATATGTAGCATCGTGATGCATAGTGTCAAGCAGTAGGGGATGGAAGGTTTCATATCGTTTTGTGATATAGCGTTGTCGTAATGATTCTATATGGAATAGTATATGTGGGATGGTAATACGGGCGTATAGGTCTGCAGTAGGGCTAGGTAATTTAATTCTATGGGCAATGCGGAAGGCGTGGCGTTCGAGAATTTTTAGTTTATTGTAGAATTTTCGTGAGGCGGATATCCATGCAACATGGCCGTAGGTAAGGACAGGACGTAGAAATGCTTTGTACGTGTTGAGAATGACGATAGGTTTCGGTCCCCATGATGTGCCAGTGAGACGTTTGAGAAGATTGAGGCGATTGTAGGCTTTGTTTATGATATCCTTGAGGTGGGGGTTCCATGTGAGATGATGATCATATGTTATGCCAAGGTATTTTACTGTTTTAGAGGGTTTAATACGAGTTTGATTTAGGCTGAGATTTAGATGAGTGGGATTACGTCGGACTTTGGAACGATGTTTGAGTGGAAGGAAGATGATGGCTTGAGTTTTGCTAGCGTTTATGGTGAGGTACCAGGTGTTACACCATTTGCTGAAAACATCGATCGCAGGTTGTAAAGTTTTGTTTATTTGTTGTATGGTTTTCGCTGTGGCAAGAAATGCGGTGTCGTCGGCATATTGATATAGATGAATGTTTGATGGCAATGACGGTAGGTCGGAACTGAAGAGGAGGTATAGTAGTGGTGAGAGAGCTGATCCTTGGGGTACACCGGTGTTAAGAAATATTGGATATGAACTGATGTTGTTAATGGTGATATATGCGAGACGGTTGGTGAGAAAATTATAGATGTAGCGAACATAAGCAATAGGCAGTCGAAAGTTGAGTAATTTGCATATTAGTCCCTGGTGCCATACCTTGTCAAATGCTTTTTCTAAATCAAAGAGCACTAAACATGAGGGGTTGTAGGTGTTATATTGGTTTGTTATATGGTTGGTAAGCCGGAGGAGTTGGTCCTGGATACTATAGCCTGGGCGGAATCCTGCTTGGTGGTCGGGAAGAAGATGGTGGTCATGAAGATGTTGGTGAAGTCGTTTGACTAGGATGCGTTCTAGGATCTTTCCGAGAGTAGGGGTTAGTTGGATTGGGCGGTATGAGGAAACTGAGTCCGGAGGTTTGTTAGGTTTTAAGAACATGAGGGTTTTCGAAGTTTTCCAGTTGGCTGGGATGAATCCGGTTCGTAGGACGAAGTTGAATACTGTGGCGAGGAGCTGTAGTAGGCGATATGTTCCTTCTTTGATATGCTTGTAGGTGATACCATCCATACCAGGAGCAGTATTTTTCTTGTTGGCTGTAGTGGTGATAATATCTTCAACTGCAATCGGTGCTGTGAGTTGTTTATTCTCATTGATCTCATGGCTGGCATGAGGCTGAAGTTCTGGTGCGTCCAAGTTTGACACGACGAATAGGATGGTTTCTGGCTGGGATGGTAAGCGGCGGCGTAAAGATTTCCTGGAGATGAGCTGCAAAGGCATCTGCTTTGTCCTTGTCAGATTGTAGAGGCTGGTCATTCTGTATCAGTGGATATGTTGCGGCAGTGCGTTGTCCAGTTAGAATGTTGAACCTTTTCCAAAATTTTGTTGGATGGGCAGTATCGTTGAGTTGATTACAAGTCTTAACCCATTGACGGAGTTTGTATGCATTGAGATAGTTACGTACGGTGCGCTGAAGTTGACGATGTAATTGAAGAGAAACTGGATTGCGGGTTCGAATGTAATCACGAAAAAATTGACGGGAGCGACGTATTAAGGTAAGGTATTGTGGAGGGAGTTTGGGTCGGTGTGGTGTGGAAGTGGTAGTAGGTATGTATAATTCTGATGCTGATTGAATTGTTTCGCTGATGGTGTCCATGGTTTTGTAGAGCTCTGCTTCTGTAGTGGGTGCAGCGGTAGTTCGTAGATGTTCATCGATGTAGTTGCGATAGTCATCCCACTTGGCGAGATCGTATCGGATGGTTTGTCGTGGGGGTGAAGGGTTAGGTTGGGGTTGAGGACGGCGTTGGAGAGTCAGTTTTGTAGGTACATGGTCACTGCCTATAGTATCCAGGACTTGGATTAGACTGCGGTTTGGTAGGTTAGGAGACAGAATAACTATATCTGGAGTTGTTTGGGAGATAAGACGAGTAGGTTTGGGTAGTGGTTGTATGAGACCATTGGTTGAGGTGTTAATAAAGTTTGTGAATTGTGCTCGTTGACGATCGGATCGGCTATGGATATTTATATCAGCCATGATGATATAGGTTTTGAAGTTATCAGAGATGTACTGAAAGAACGGAAGCGGTATTGGGTGGCCTGGGCGTACATAAATAGTAACGAGAGTGATGTAGAGATTTTGAAAATAAACTGTGGCGATCAGATGTTCAGGAAGGTTCATAGGAGGTGCCGGATGAAGGCGATGTGGGGTGGTAGGTTTGTAGCCTATGGCTACTCCTCCGTTAGCTCTGAGTGCCGGTGTGGTATTTTCACGTCTGATGAGGTGATAGCCACGGATTTTGCAAGGTGATGTGGCAGTGAGATGAGTTTCATTGAGGAGAAATGCGTGTGCTTTTTCTTCGAATAGAAGTGCTTCAAAAAGCGGCTTGTGTGTTGTAAGTGAACTGATGTTTACAAATAGTATGACCAAATCCATAATTAAATGTATGATGAGTTGGTTGGTATGATTAGTTAACAGGTTTTGGTGGAACAGTAACGAAATGTACATACGGACCAGAATATGTTGCATGAAATTTCACCTGAAATACTTGTTTTGCGGCAGTTTGAACTTGTTCGAGAATATGAGGTCTATGAGAAGGTTGGATGTTTTGTAACGTTAATGTGATGAATGATAGTAGCTGTTCCATGGTAGTTGGTTGAGATAAAATTGGATGTTTTTCGATGTTGATTTCAGGTTCGGTAGTTTGTTCTGAGACTCTGAGAGGTACTATGAGGTCAGGTTTGGCTGGTTCAGGAGGAGGTCTAGCTTTGCACTGATAACTGTAGGTCGGATGTGATTGGTTACAAGTAGAGCATTTAGGAGGTAGCTGAAGGTTTGAACACTGACGGGTTGGGTGATTACCTGAACAGAAACCACATTTAGGCTGATTGGTGCATTGATGTGTAGGGTGAGAATTGTAGCTTTGACACTTTTCGCAACGAATAGGCATGGGTGGTGGAGTGCGTGATGGTTCGACCCTATGGTGTTTACGATAGATGAATGCTCCCAAGGTAAGTAAATCGTTAATGTGTTCCTGCGAAGTGGTTAGAACACGTACTAGATATGTGGGACCGGCATTGCATTTGATGCGAATAATGCGTGTGAATTCGTATGCTTCTTGGCGCAGTTCGTCAGTGATTTCCTCTTCAGTCCAGGTAGGGTCGACACCTCGTATCACTACCGTTCCGTGTGGTAATGATTTGAGCTATGGTCTTACGAGGTACATATTTGCAAAACTGAGTAAGAATTTGTTTCGAGTTCTGAAATTTAGTATCGTACTTGCTTAACAGAAATGAATATGCATTTTCCTGAGAGATTGAGGCTGAGTCTTCTATAGTCATTTGATCAGATTCGTTGTCACTAGCGTTCGTTTGGACGTGTTGTTTCTTAGTTGGGGGTGAGTTACTTCGTTTCCTATCTATGAGTGTGACCGGAGTACGAGACCGAGAACGAGATGGTGCTGTATTGTCTTGCCGTGATTTTCTGCCAGTAACTGTTCGCCATGAGCCGGGTGTTGGAACCGTTTGGGGAAGTCCTGGGTGTTTTCCGTCCGCCATATTATCAATCAGTCCTGGGGCCGAAGCCCGTGAAAGAAGGAGAGAGAAAAAGATGAAAACGAGAATCAAAATGGCTGATGAAATGATCAGTCTTTGTGCAATGACTGCTGTCTCCAGCTAACTTCACACTCCGACAATGAAAATTGCCGTCGATCCTAATGAGATCGTACGCGCAGTGTTCTCGCTTGTGCGTATTGCTTCACAAGGTCCTCGATACTGCACTAACAACTCCTAGTTAGGCTAGGTTTAGTTATGAGTTGCGATATGTTTTTTTTTTATTTTTATTTTTTTTTATTACTAGCCTGAAAGGCTAGTACCCCCAAAGGGCTACACCCTCTATGTGGGAAGAGGAAGTGGTGGAACAGGAGTTAACATGGGAAGGTGGGTAGGCTAAGAGATTTCTGAGATCTTATAATTTTATTTCTTCCATTATCTGTGATTATTATGAGTTTTCCTCATAACCATATAACTGGGTAGAGATATAGAGCGAATAATCAACAATAGTTAAAGTCGGTAAATCTACACTATGTATAATGTGAAAGTGATGTGATGAAACTGAGGTGCACTAGACAAGACAACACGTTGGCACAATTAAGACAAGTGAGTGATAATCTTCTGATCTAGGGGCGACTCTAGATCTATATGTGGACAGATGAGCCCTAGCGTTCAAGATGGATCACTGTGCGGCATATGAGGGTGCAATGACGTGAGGGATCTTAAGGCTTAAGGGAGAACTTAAGGCTAGTATGCGTGCTATTTCAGGGTGGTCGGGTGGTATAGTATAGTGATAGAGTGTGAAAAGGAGTGAGAGTGGTGAAGATATGTGTGTAGCTGGTGCGTTATGATGTACGTGGGTGTGTATAATGTCTTCTAATAGTGGGTGTTCTGTCTCAAAGCGCTGTGAGATGTATTTCAGGCGGAGTGTGTCAAGGTGAAGCAGAAGGTGGGGAAAGGTGATTCGATCGTAGAGTTCTTGAGTAGGACTGGGTAGTTTGATTCGGTAAGCGATCCTCAGAGCGTGGCGTTCCATGATTTGTAGTTTATGGTAGATGTGTGTGTCTGCTGTAAGCCATGCTATGTGTCCAAAAGTGAGAATCGGGCGGAGGAATGCTTTATAGGTGTTTATGACTGTTTGTGGTTTGAGTCCCCATGTAGTTCCAGTTAGGCGTTTTAAGAGATTAAGGCGGTTTGTAGCTTTGTCTATGATTTTGTTTAAGTGTGGGCGCCATGTTAGATGTTGGTCAAAGATGATTCCTAGATATGTGACATATTTTGAAGGATTTATGGGTTGGTTTTGTACAGTCAGGGATAGTTTTGATGGGTTGCGGAGAACTCGTGAACGACGTT
>JAGDQP010033576.1:0-20590 GCA_022664845.1 Lepisma saccharinum | reverse complement strand
CTGGATAGGACTCTATGTTATCGGGATCTTTTCGCTTATTTCCTGGAAATTGACCACTGGATTCGGATACAGAACGCGGGAGATCAGACGAAGAGAGGGATATCATTCTACAAAATACATTAATTGGGAGCAACTTACGACCTATTACCATCGGGATAATCAGCAAAACATGGACATCACAAGCAGCTAAATTCGGTTTCTATTTGAACGTTGACCCGCCATAACCTTTTTATTACTGGAGCTCTGCAGCTAAGATTTCACAGGTGTACTATACTCGTCACTAGCTTCAGTTTAAGGTATAACTTGATGAGCAACTCGAGTCCTCACTTCGGGTACTTTACTTGTGAGTATCTATCGTTTACGTTTCAATTAATACTTTCAAACAATATATTAGAATAATGCTATTAAATCATCGGTGAGAATTTACTTATAAGCCTGTCGTACTGCGTATTTCTTATTCCCATGTTACATTAAATAATTTCGGCGATACTGCTTTCGTCGTCTGGAATTGACATTCAAATAATAGTTAATATACCATCTCAAGCTAGCAGTCAGTATTATATAACGAAATATGTGCATATATAGCTTAGACCATATGTGTAATTGTTTATGAAATTGTATAAATTATATTATGATCTGTTCACTTATTTTTGTTATGAATATTAGCTTCTTTACTTTTATGATGTTTAGCATGCAATAATTTGGTAAACAGTAATCATACGCATTGTAACAATTTTCGTAAAATAGAACATGTTATATATTAATAAAGAAAATTGAAGAGTAGAATTTTAATCCAAACTTTAACATTTAACTTAGTTTTTAGAGTGACCTGTTAATTAATATAGCATTTACATTTATATTGTTTCATGAATTTTGACGCCTGTTGATTTTGTATGTGAAAGTCTACAAAACGTATAGGCACGTGCTGGTATTTATTACTGCATTTATTAATTCATGTTAGTTTTGTTATTATTCATCCTTTGCATACTGATAAGAGAGAATGGTGCATTATAATGCGCTGTTGGTTGATCACAATCAGTTTGCGAAATTTGGGCAAGATCTCTCAAGAGCGTATAATCAGTTGGAACACGGCTTTCCGCAGATGAAGTTCCTAATGGATCACGTTCTCTATTGACCATTTTGCATCAAATTTGTTCTGATCTCGATCCCAAACATACACTGTACGGTTCTTCTTAACATCTGCTTAAGACATAAACACCTTAAAATTGTTGAATTAAAATTAATTACATTTAACTTGTATTTCACGTTCATTAGTTAAAATGGAACTAACATTCATGTTAGGAAATACCTCTTGCTTTTAGTTACTGACCATACGGTTGTGTAATTGGGGCTGATGATACAGCTATTTCATAGATACTGTGATAGTGATGACCCAATATGATTTTAAATTTATAAAAGTTCAAATTTCACTCTCAATCACCTGGAAGAAAGTAATAATTGATTAGCTTATCTCACATGTGTTGTTGCATTTTTGCATCGTGTAGAAAAGTATTATAACTACCATGGGACTCCGAAGTAATCTACAACCTCTCTACCAGTTGTTGAATCACCCACTGAATTTTCCTAGATTAAAACCAGCTATGTTCATTGCTGAATATAGTTTTTAATTTTATCGAGCCATCCCAGCATTACACTATTTTTAAAGTATGTATTAAAGGCACACGCAACAGTTTGATCTCTCTGATTAGTTTTCATTCAATCCTTTCAATGTAAATTTAATATTCAGGCAATATCATCAATAATTGCTGTGAATTCAATTACGAAAACTTAGATCTTAGTACTGTAATGATGAATTCATGATTAATAGTGGTAAATATGTATTTTGTCATCAAGAGCTGTCATCATCAAAGTCTTTTTCGTCTTTTAGCGTTTGCAAATCATTTTATTAAATATAAAATTTTGATGTTTGCCTTTGATAATATTGCCGTCTTCCTATCGGTCAAGGCTTTAGGTTGGAATTCTTGAAATTTTGAACCATATATTTTACGTAGAATTGAAATAGCAGTAGTTTAGTTGTACCAGCTTGGCATTTAGACAATTATACAGAATGTGATTCTTAATTTCGGTTTTTGATAGCGTCTTATTCAGACAATAATTTTTCATTCGTAGTTTACTTATTACTAATTTATTCTAATACTGTTGGAAAATGTTTCTTATAGGTTAATTAAATATTTCACATGATATTTGCCATTTCTTTTACGTATGAGTTTAATGGTGAAAGTTCCATTACGTGCATTGCTTAAACAAGCACTGATAAATTAGTGCTAACAAATGCCTCGGCGAAATGAAAATAAATAATGGAATGGACCATTTAATAATAATAATAATAATAATAATAATAATAATAATAATAATAAGGATAATATTAATAATTCTAACTAAATAGTATATTCGAAACTTAATTTTATAATATTCCATGTTGAAAGGGTTCTTAGTAAAATAAAAGCTGTAAAATCACCTCTACTTATTCAATGGCAAATATGAATTTACTATTCAGATTTGTACTAAAGATACGTCAATAATTGGATTCTGAATTATGTGTTATAGACTAGCATCATTCGCATATTTAAGATTGTATAAACTCATCTTAGAGTCAGGACGAATCAGGATGAGCACTTAACCCTTATTTGAAAAAAAATAATAGAGCGTTTTAAAATGTGCAATTCTATTAAATTCAGTATAAATGAATTATATTTCTAATGTTTCGATTCACTGGATTCCCTTTTGTAACATAGCACTTTTAGGTTTTAAGTCTTTACGTACAAAATCTTTGACTGTAGTGTTTACTCCATTTTAAAGAAAATTGCACATACAGTACAAGCTGCTAGTTAAAGGTGACTATATATGTATTTATGTTCAGTCCATTAATTATATTCATTTGAATATTCATTGGATCAACCTTAATAGAAAACACTTACATTCCGTTCAGCGGATGATTATTTTTTATAGCTTCAACATGTAGTCCGCATTCGTCAAGCATGTTGATATACCTTGAGATTATTAAAACATATGTGATCTTCAATTATACATATATATTTATACTGCTTTGATATTTTAAGATATATTGAGATTGCATGGTCCTGGTTTTCCAATAACTACTTATTTACGTTCCGGGCGTCAGAAATTATATTTTGAAAGAATTTAAGAAAATTATCTTTTACGACTTAAAAATCTTTCAAATCGCCGTAGTTATTGTAATTCAAAACAATGAACAAATGAAGATAGCTGGATGAACAGGTAAAAATACCTCTGATTAAGGTATTGTTATATTTATTACATTAAATTAAACATTGGTTTATTGTAGTGTTGCCAAATAGTTTAAACGATACATTATATTATATCTGGTTGAAAAAAAGAATCCGTTTTAAACATTTCTTGGACATCTGCTTATGATAACCTTGTTTCCTTACAGTTCCCGGTTTCCGATACGTAAGTTGATTATTAATATATGAAATTTTTCATTTTGACTTTTTTTTATTTATTTAGACTTTTACTTAACATGGGAAAGTTAAAGCTGATAACCCTGTTATCCACCAAACCATGTTGCATTCTCGCACATATAAATAAAAAGAAACTTATTATAAAGAAAAAAAACATGTAAAATATTAATTTTATCCCATTCTAGCCCATCCCTCTACCCACTCCCCCGACATGAATACAATAAAAAAACCTCACATATTCTACATAGAATCCCACCATCGAACACACACACACTCAAATACGCATACATCTATATTTTTTATGTCGTGCGCTAACGAAAGTAAAATTGAAACAAGAATTACAGGCAGATTGACAACATATATTTATTGGTGGAAGAGAAATCTTCCAGTTAAATTAACATTGTTTTGTACTGCTATGGGCAAGTGTACGGAAATGACAATCAACGTTATTTCTAAAGCTATTGACTGAGCCGGCTGTGCGAATTGCCGAATGAAGATTGTTCCACTGTGGATGCCGTACACTGCAAATGATTTCGAATAGCTTATAGATCTGTGTTTTGGTATCCTTAGGATGCCATTATTATGTGAGTGAGTGTTTATTTTATAATTTGGTGCACATGTTTTAGCACGGAAGCTATATATAGAGGAGACTTTAAGGTGACTGCCTTGAATAATTGGGGAAGGATATGAAACGTTTTTCTTTTCTTTAGTTTTAGCCATGCCAGCGCGGTGAACCTGCTTAATACATGATCATACTTTTTATCATTGAAAATAAAGCGAACACATTTGATTTGCTTGTTTTGCAATCTATTCCCTAGAGTAAAAGACAGATCACAGTGATCGAAGAGCGGGAATAAGATATATTGTATCAAGGTGATTCTAATACTTGAAGGAACATAGTTTTTCAAAAGATTGAGCGGATGCATTTTTCTATGGACTCGCTTGCATACTCACTAAAAGTAATTGATATTAAATTTCAAAATATTTGAAACCTAATGTAAAGCTCCTGTCATAGGCTCCTTTCACTTTCTTACTCTCCTACACGATTAATACATACAAGTCATTAAACCAGTTTGGACTCGATATAATTAGCCACTGCTGGGTTATTAGACACTAGATTCTTACATAATTTTCACTTAAAATGTGTTTTTATACAAGAAGCGCAATTACTCAAGGTACTTGAGAAAGCTTTAATGAATACGATAATATGATAAAATTAATTGTATGGGCGTTAACAGCATTATGGCTTACGCCCGTCCCGAATTTAGTGAACACGAGTTGCCAAGTACGCACAGTAATTATTTATCGTTACCTTTTCGATTGGCCAAGTTTAAAGTGTGTACAAGTTAATACATTCGTATATTTCTACATAATGTTGAGAACAATTTTGCACCATTGTGTAACATGTAATTTTATTTAGCAGCGCTTCTTTCATAAGGGACATCCGTTATATAGTACGTGCAGTTCAGATTGTGTTACCGGCACAAATATTTTATTGCTGTTACTGACACTATTATTTATTTATTTGTGTGCAGCTATACGAACGTGCGATGTATTAGTGCACGTCATTTTTATACTATTTGTTAAGATAGTTGTGTTTTCGTATAGTTTTAACGTAACCCTGAGCTTTCAACACGGCGATGTGTTCTTTAGGTTTGTTTATTATCGTTATAAAATGTCAAATACCTAATAACACAATCTAAAATATATGTTCTAGAAGGTTAACAACACTGACCACTTGGTAGCGTTGCTCACAAATCTAAGTGGGGTTGTTCCGCAAAGTGAGTAAAACGAAAGGGAGAATCACAATAGACACACAGGACAAAAGACACATCAGGGCAACCTTCAAAATTACATTCCCAAAAAGATATTAATCTCACAAAAATAATTTATTTCGGGGATGGGTTCCGGACCCTCCTCTACGAACGTCCCTATCCGTAACTAGTTGCAAGCCAATAGTGTAAAATAAAGTGGTATTTGACATCGTATCCATGGAGTGGGTTTTTGAATGTTGCTGCTCCCCCTTGCTCCAAGCATTAACGCCCTGTAGCGGGTAAATGATACCTTGTAAGGTCGAATTATTTTTCATGCACTATAAACATCGGGTATAAACACACATACAAAGTCTTATCAAACAATTTATGTTCGAACCCAAATACATATTATGTTAGTCGAGCAGTTAAACTTTTAGCTGTAGTTAGGAACTAACTGGATACGCAGTTTAACACAAAACAGGGAAACCGAGTAATAGAGACCTCATAATAGATAGACTTAGCACGTTTGAGAATTCTGGCTGCGCTAAAACTAATGGATTTTTGTTCAGAGCAGGCGGTTTTGTATCCATTCGCTAAGTAGCTCTGCTATAGACGTCATAGTAGAATATCACGTCTATGGCAGAGCTACTTAGCGGATGGATACAAAATCGCGTGCTATGAACAAAAATCCATTAGTTTTAGCTCAGCCAGAATTGGGGAAAAGTGTTATGTCTATCTATTACGAGGTCTATTGTAATACTCTTTTAACACTTAAATAACTTAACTCATCACTTTGGCAAAAATGAACTACAGATATGTCACTCTCTATTACTATATCTTTTTTTTTTTAATATCATCTAGTAACACACATGAAAGGTTAACCACTCATATCTCGTATTCACATTTTTTTTCATCTAAAGATGTTACTCTCTTTCTACTGAAAGCAGAAAAACTGGTGAACTTCTCTGTTGAAACTTTGTAAAAAAATAAAGCTTCAGTTTAACTGTAGGATCATTTTTAGCGTGGGTTCAATTGGAAAGTTCGCAAGTTTTTTTTTATTTCAATAAAGACATAAACAATTACAAGTGACAAGAATGTAGATCGATGGTATATATAGTTAAACCTTGAAATAGTTAACCAACATAGGGGAAATCATTGTCACTGACGGAGGGTCAACAACGAATACTGCGATTTGGAAGGGCCGTCAAACATCATGGTAAACGAGTTCATATTATTTTGAGAAAACACGATTTTTATTTTCTTACCCTCCACGTTGCTGTAAGTAACTTATCATTTTTTATTTAGTGGTATATATTTTTTAAGCAAGTTTTTCCTTCAGTTATAACTGGCTATTTTTATGTATATATTGCATTCAAAATCTTTGTAATCTAATGAACATAATATATGTTATATCAGGTTTAAAAAGTGTCATCCAAAAGGTAAACTTGTGTGAATTTAATTTAAGCATTTGAGACAAACTAGAATTTTGCAGCGACAATTAATGTTCAAGGCGAATAATGGCACTTAGTATTAATTTGCAGCTGCCATAATTTATAATGAACTGTAAGTGTTGCTAATAGTATTTTATTGTTGTATTCCAACATTGCATGTGGAAATGAAAGTATGATGTTTAAAATTTTAGAGCCTATCTACCTACCTACCTACCTATATATATATATATATACATGTTACATAATTAGGTATAAGTATGAAATAATTTTAATTGTATCTCCTTATTTTCTTCTGAATTTTCTTGCAGGGCGTCTATATTCCACGCACTGAGTAAGGAGCACATTAGAGCATAAGTCGTTACTGACAACGTTGCTGCAATTTATTTAATAGTTCTTTCTCATTCGTATCTACAATAAGCATTCACTTACATGCAATGTAATATATATTGTATCTCGTTAAACATAAATAAAACTAGTATTGTATCTGAATTGTCAAGTTATTTTATTCTCTATAACTTTCACAAAATACCGTCATCAAAGATGAAGTAAAACATTAAAAATAATATTCATTCAGCTCTTGATTGTGCGTAACGTTTCTGTTTCAGGACATGTTTCCTTCAAAAGCACTTAATACAGAGTAGTTTAGTTCATCATTTTCTCTAATAGTACATATTAGAAACGAGATTTGGACTTCACGTCAAAAATTTCTGTTTATGTAAACTATTCAGTCAATATTAAGTGAAATTGACTTTGTGTTTTTAAATTATTAATGTATAGTAATATAATTTGGAAGGAGTGTGACTTTTATAGATCGACGGAAGGTGATACCTATACGCAGGTAAAAAAAAATAACCAACAATATAAAGTGTTCGGTAAGTTTTGAAAAATATATAAAATGATAGACAAGAACCGTTGACAAATATGCACGGTTTAGATTGTATGAAAGGACGGTGTTTCAACGCCGTACATTCCCAGACAATTATGGGGAACTTTTGTGATACAGTCCAAAACCGCACAACGGTGATCAGATGGATTTAACATTTTAAGAGTGGTATGCGTCAGAACTCAAGTAGCCCTGGAAAGCCACGTAATGCACCAATTAATAAAAGGATTAAAGTTATGAATTTCATACATACGACAAAAAACGGCATAGTTAAAGACACCATAAAATTACACTTAACGGTATACAGAAAGCTCCATGAGCAGGTGGATCTTAAAAAAAAATACCCACACTGGTTATCCCCAAATCCGACACCATAACGTAAGGAAATAGGATTAACTCTGCTGAGGACATAAACAAGAAGACCCAGTTAAGTAGTTTCTGATATACATTTTTTGTTGTTTTTTTTACTTGAATCAAGAGATATGTAGGATAATACATACTGATTTTCTGAAAGAAGTACTTGTTCATGGTAACATATATTTCCCCGATAAAATCAACTTGTGTGGTTTGCTACAGCTATTTTTCATGACAGTAGAAAGATCAAAGTTGTTATTTTAGTATGAAAAATGGACATGTGTAGTTTTATTTATTTGGTTCTCAATTGCGCTGTGAAGAAATAACGATGGACCACCAGTTATGAGTGTCAAGAACTACTGCCTTGGGTTATTATGAAATAGCAAAAGAGTTTCCTCAATTCTGATACTCACCTTGATGCACATCCTTGCATAAAATAAACAAGACGTTCCACAGCCACATATATCGCAATCAATTGTACACGACGTTTAGAACCTTATCAATAACATTAACTTACTGATACTTACCTATGCTGAAGCAGAGTTACTAAATCCTGTCGATCTGTAATAGAAACTTCAATTTTTAACCCTACAAGATTAACAAACCATACGTGAACTACTGCACTATAAAACAAGTATTGTTTAATTCTGTATGGACTGCCATAGGAGCTTGAGAAGTTAGTAACAATGCTTTGAATGCAGCCAATCAAATAAAAGATTTTTCCAAGGACATCTAAGACACTTCAATACATTTAGTAGGTACTCAGAGGAAAATTGCCTACCTATTTCCGAGCACAATTCTGAGATCGGAATGAATGAAACCGGGTTGAAGCCATCTAACAATATTTTTGAATGCCACATCAACCATATTCTTATATCTAATATTTCCTGTGTTGCTGGCATTCATACGCACGGACAGAGTGTCTCTATATGTTTTGACAGCTCTGATTTTAAGACTAAAACTGGCCACAGAGCTATTAGAAACATATAAAACTGAGTAAGAACAGAAAATGCAACTCAAATTGAATTAGACTAGAACCGAACCATCGCGATTAATATTTCCCTCAGCCTACGAGCTTCAAAACTACAATTTTAATGCCATAGTTTAGCACAATATCGCTTTTAGATAGGGTTCACTGGGTCTGCCCGAGTTTGGCTTATCCCAGTTAAGATAAGCTCGTTTTAATACAGCATTTATTTGGGAAATCCACGCACACGGTGGCTGTCAAACACAAAAGTCATATACCATGAGGAAGATTGAACCTACGACCCATAGCACAAGAGTCGAACTCTAGCATTGAAACACTACCGCCCTACACAAAAATCGTCTAAGAACTTATCGTTAGTGATATAATTTTGAATTTATTCATGTATGTTAAGAAATGCTACTATCAGCAAATTGGTGGCAGGTCGCTCTCGGCTCTCCAGAAAATAACTAATACCGCATGAATTATTTGTTGTAATTTCTCTGTTCTTATGTTATCCTTCTGACGTTGATTTTCCGTTTCCTAAGAACCTAATAACATTATACTGCCATTTACAAAACATCGTACTCACGAATCTCGTCATTTAAGCAAAATATATTAACAATCCAACTTTAATTTGTTATGCATAATCGATTTTCAGTTAATATTAATGCTATTCCATTAGCCACTTATTGCATTTCATTGTAAACTGCTGATATTTATGAAATTTGCTAACATTCGTAAATAAGTAAAGAACGAGACAGAGAGATACAGACATACATAAAGAGAGCGAGAAAGAGAGAGAGAGAGAGAGAGAGAGAGAGAGAGAGTTATTACTTGCTTACACCTATTTTCATCTATGCAGTACTATATATCAACGCGCAAGGCGCAGAAAGTAAGTACTGGTCATATTATAGTTACAGTTTCGCGGAGTACTTTACTGTCATTTTATCAAAAAATGTCTACTACTTTCATCGTATTGCAGAATAAAATATTTCATGTTACTTCTTGCGTACTGTATCAGCCACGACTCAGGGTGAATATTGCCCAAAATCATAACATTTTGGTTCTTTGTGCACTGATATACTAAGAACGATCCTCAGTTTATAAGATCGATGTGTTGTAAAATCTTTCTCGTTTTTATATTTCCTTTATTGTGAAACTTCTTTTCTGTTGCGTCATACAGTTCATAGCAAGGTGATCTTAATTGGCTTTAAATAACGAGATAGATGAAGCATTCAGAAGAAATTTTCTCAGATTAGTTGCTATCCTGATCCTTCAAATGGTTATACCAGTTTCTGTACTACAAAATGTATCCAACATAATGTTTTCAGTTCGTTCATCATCTTTATCAATATATGTAAAATCGCTGACTACATATTTTTCACTTCGACTAGAATACAAAATTTCACTCCATAGTTGTCAGGATTGTTACTCATGAATTGTATGAATTAGCGCTAACTTTTTAGTGAAAACAGTTGTCCATTCTCCGTGGAAAGAACATCAGGGTTGTAACATTTCTGAAAATTCTCAATGAATTTAGCCATAACGGATGACATAATACACAACTTGTTAGACAAGATATTTCCTACCAAATACTTTTCATTTCAGATTTTAGAAATTTCATGATTTTTCTAATTAATTTTATTGGCATTGTGCCAATGAACAAATAGTCCATATTTCTTAGACTAGATACATTTTATGCTAATTCTTTCATTCCAAAATCATAACGAAGATACAAGAACCCTATATGTGCATGAAATTCTTGAGGTGAAATTGACCAATTTGGTTCTTTTATAAACCTTCGAGTTTCCAACTCCGTGTGTTTTTATGTCTCATGAAACCTTGGTCTACAATAAACGGGAAGCAGTTGAAGGTGCTTCATCAATATATTGAACAGTGGACAGAGATAGGTACGCCTTTAAGTAACGGGCTGTGTTGTTTAGCTTAGCTCTACCACGGAAATTTATACATGGAACTTGTTCAATCCACACTATTTGATCTGTTGCATATTCATCTCATTTGTTTCATGCTTCTCATTTTCATCACTGCTATTAATAAATTATTCACCACTGTATGAAAAGTTTTGATTGGAAGTTTAATCTTCAGGCAATGCTTCGTTACCGATATCTGAACCACTACAGTTAGAGTCTAAATTCAGAGTAAAACATAATCAATGGGCTATGGCTACGTTAATAACTATACGTCAATAGAACAAGAAAGCTAAGCCTAACTTCCAATAATTCTTGCCACAAAGAACTATATCATCATTTTAAATTAAAGTACGGAAAGCTAAAGTAAACACAACGATGATAACGACAACCATAAATAATTATTTCTATATAATAAAAAGCCATGAAAATAACATAGCATATTCTTATTTTGTTGTCTATTTGGGGCTTTCATCTGGTTTAATATTCATCCTGTTTGGTTTGAAAAAGTAAAATTGATTTTACAAAATGTAATTATTTATCCTATCATATTAGATGTCATGCACAGCCTTATACTGGCGTGATGAAGTCCTACCTGAAAGTACGAAATTTTGAAATAATTTATCCCCTTGTTGAATGTTATACTGTATGTACACATATAATTATAATTAGGATTAGAATATCTTGTTGTGACGCAGTTATCTGAATCTTACAACTATCTATCTATTCTTAAAATATAGCTTGATGTAGATTTCAAATTTTTAACGTTTTCCCTAATAATTATCATAAAAGCAGTATTTAAAAAAAAATGTATACAACGAAATCCAAGTTTTAAACGCTCAGACTTCGATGTTCATGCTGCAGAGTCCTGGGCTATGGGCCGGCAGTCGAAAATGAAGTTATCCTAAACCACGTTAATAAACATCCTCATATGGTATTCCACGATTCCCCTCAGTTTCAGCAGTTTATACTGGGATGAATGATTTTATCCTGCAAAACAATAAATTTTTGTTATGACAATGAGACACCAACCCGCAACCGAATACAAGCAATCTTTTCTGTGTCCTCTCGATTTGATGACACAATGCATAATCATCCCTTTTTCCAGTGTAGTAAATATTGAATTGTTAAAAAAAAGTTCTGAGAAAAATAAAATTACCTTTCCCGCGTGCCATTCCAATCCTAAGAATTGAATATTTGTTGGAATGATTTACACATTCTTTATTCGCTGTTTACAAGAAATCTGCATAATTGTGATACGCAGAACTAATGCAGTACGTGCGTACGGTTTGATTTACTGTTGACTTTATATGTAACTATCATGAAATGGTTGTCTTCGAGGATACCACGTATATGAATATTATTTTAATGGATCTGCATCTGAAGACTTCTGCATAACATGTTTTAGATTATGTAAACGTAATTTATAATTAAAGCTAAATATAATTACGATCATATATGCCAGATAGTTATGCTTGAGCGAACACTAGTAAATACATGTGTACAATTGAATTTATATAGTATACGAGAAATACTGAAAATATACCATATCTGGATCCAAAAAGTAATTATTTAAAAATATTTAAGAATTTGGAGATGGCAGAGAGCAAATCTAATATTTTGATCTTCCAGCACAAAGATCACACAAAATGAGAAAGTTTATTGACATACGTCCATATACAAGTAGAATATGAGCATGTTTCATACTTTGCATTTACAACTATAGTTTTATAATGCTATTCCGCACATTTTACAATATTTTCTTCAGAACAAAATAATAAATTTTTAATTCCTAATGCACTTCAGACCAATACTATTTCATATAGTAGAGTTTCTCTCAACAATACTTCCCAAGAATATACTCGCAGTACATGTGTTTTAGTTACATATTATGGCTGTTAAAGAATTTACATATTTTAGTTTCACTTAAAGGTCCATAAATACGAAACATATAATTGTAAAGGGACAGAATATGCATTGAAAACTGTTTCAATCCAAGTGGGTTTTCCCGCCTTTTTTATTTTACGTCAATTATTCAAATTTCAGTAGAGAAAAACTGAAATTAACTTTCACTGACTAAAGTTCGTTTCGTCCTTCAAGAATGAGTAGAATTAATATTTATTAAATGCTAGTAGTAACTGCATTATTTTGTCCTGACACTTTTGAGACATTATTCTGTCATTAAAGTGTCTGCACAAATCCTGAGATTACTATTAATATTTTATTAAAACTAATCGCACTCATTATTTAAATACGAAACGAAATTTGCTCCATGAAAGTTAATTTCAGTTTCCCTCTAATGAAATTTAAATAATTGACGTAAAACGAAAACGACGGGAAAACCCAGTTAGATTGAGCCTTAATCCTTTACCTTAACACATTTTTGTTACAGATTAAATCAAAAGAAACCTTGAGAAACACAAATAAATTTAATGATAAACGAATTCGTTTATCCTCATCACTAAATAATAATGTTAAGAAGTATTTCAAATATATACATTCTTTATTAAGCCCTTTTAGAAATATCCAATAATTCTAAAATATGCAGCTACATATAGTTCATTCTAGTATAATTTATAGTGCGGGAGAAAAATACATTTTCCTAATGACTTACTCTGAACTATACCGAATTTTATCTTTCACGCATACGTTGACGTTTCTCATCTGAACAAGAACAAACCGCTTTGGGATTATTGAACTTACATACGCCTAAATATATAGTAATTATATAATTTCATCGCGCTCGGTTAATTACAGAGTTTATTAGAAAGCACAATTGAGTGTTTTAAATATGTCGTAAGATTATGTACGCATAACAGTAAAGGGTACATTGAATGATTCGAACCGCAATCAAATCCTGAAGCTGAAGTATGATTTTTTTCCGCAAGTAAAAGTCAAAAGAAACAAAGTTGTGTAGCTTTACGAAAAATAACACTTATTGTTGCAAGAAAAAGGAAATACAATAAAACTGAAACAATCACGATAAATATGGCTAAACATGACGTCAGTATATAAAAGCATAATTATTTATCAACATTATCATAACATTCAAAACGAATATTTAATTTTTATATTTCAAATAATTCAAAATTGAAATTCGCTACATTTACCTTACCGCCAAATGAACTTCTTCGCATCTCCTCCTAGCAGGCTGCATAACAATCGTCCATAAAGTCGTCAAACAATGGTTGGTCAGGTTGAAAGTTGACCGCGATATCTCACATTTCTCGTGTTACACGCAGCGGTGGCCTACTTTTCGGTAATGTGCCGACAAACAATTTATTTTGGTAAATACTTTTATTTAACAAAGCTTATAATACATCAATTGTAATTCCACTCACATTCATAATATGATATATATTAAACACACCAGGTGTAATGCGCTGGAGCTCCGTTATGATGAAGCGCAATGATGTAACTATGACAACAATAGAAAATTCAGATTTCGTATCGAAAGTTCGCGACTGTATTCCTGATGCTCTTACGACCCAAGCTATCTAATGAGAAATATATGTGGAAACGGATCGAAATAGAGTGTGTTGTAAGAACATTAGAATGTGATTTTTCGCAATTATCAATTGCACACGTATACAGAGCGAACTGCAAACCATTCTAGATTAACCAGGGCATAATAGAATACATCATGGCGATGTTTGCTGATATGAATTTCAAGATTTAATTTACATTTGTCCATTATAACATGTATTTTCCTCAGCGTATTGCATCGATTACCTTCTGAGAACCTTCTACATATTGATTGCCTGGATATGCTTTATTAAAATACATGTCATTTTGTCTTCATTTCTATTTGTTGTGGTGTCTTTTTTGAAAATAATTAAATAACATCGAGTAGTAATACTTCTAGATAGAATCGTAAATGTGACAATTTAATCTGTACTTATGTCTTTTTCTTTACTACATACATTTCTAGGGTTGAAGTATCGAACATTGTTAACAGTAGTTTCGAAATATTAGTAAATATATGAAGTTAATGAGCAATTACGTTCGGCGGTATTATCCAGAAAGTAAGTTCTTTTGACCGTTTTTCACAGCGATTTTGGTATTTTATATTTCGCTTACTCATGAGAAGAAAAAGCACATAGCGAACATAGTGAGAACCATTCCATAATATAATTATTTTTCCACTGTGAAAATTGTTCATAGGGGAAAATTAGCATGTTCACAATGCGAAAGATTCAGAAGTATATTTTGGAAACTTTAATACACTTTATCGGTATTCTATTAATACTCACAGGAATTGCTTATTTTCCAATGTTTTTAATATTGTATTGTTTGCAGCTACTAGTTATTACTGTGTGCCTTAATGGGAATGCCTTTTTGCCTGTTCACTTTTAAACGTTAATATTTACGTAAACAACAAAACATATTATATAAAAGTTTAATTGTGGTATTTCCTTACATAATTTTTTGGGGTTAATCTAATACAAGAAATGTATCCAACCATTATAATTTTAGAGGCCTTAACTAGTGAACTAGTGGTAAGAGGGGAAAATACAGCTGAAAGTAAGGGATAATTACTCTTAAAGATATGTAAATTGCGAACCAAATAACGCTAAATCAAGTGATATGATATATCATGAAAGTATAACACCAGAAATTTACAAAAGCGCACAAAAGAAATTTGTGGGAAACTTGCGAAGGTTTCAAACCATTTTAAGGGAATCAATGAAGATCGATTAGTTGGCACGCAAACAGAAGAGCAAAAAAACACAGGCGACGAACATTCTGCAGTGTGTTCATGTAGTGAAGAAAGTAGGTGGATTAGTCAAACCGAGATGACGGGAGAGGGAAGAAGTTTAACATTTGGAAACAAAGGGATTGTATCGCAAGTGTAAATAAACACACGCTAAAAGGGAGTAAAGCATAAAGCTGAGAAACAACGAATTATCACATGCTGAGTGCGTACTCAAGAACCATTTTTCGGTACTATTTGCGATTTTGTAATCGGAAATATTTCTGGATTAGTAGTTTCGTTTTATTCACGTCATGGCTGTCATAATTCGACATAAGCGTTTGCATTATAACAGAATAACGCATTGTCAATACTACCTAAATATTACATATTATAGTCTGTTTATCCAACTATTTCGCTACTAATTCTTACAATTGAGGCGCATCGTGAACAAACGTATATGTTACATGCTGCGTGTTTTGGAAAAAGACGGCAAGAAAATTAATATTGTCCCTAGAAAGATATGGTGCTATATGATCTAACGTAGACCATTGTTTTACACACTGTTTAAGCTGGCCCTCACTCAAGGTAAGCGCGTGTCAAATACGTTTTTTCTCCACCGTTTTAGTATATGACTCCCTACATTTCTGAATACTGCGGCAAATTGTGGCAGTATGCTCAAACCAAGTATTAATGCATCTCAAAGAAAAAACATTAATCTTTGTTTCGCAAACACTTCCACTTACATAAAAAGTTGCATAGGCATTTGTTCGCGCATACGTCTGAACTATTTACTATGATCATATGATAAAACTTCCCTTCACGCCAACTTACTTTTTAATTCTCGCCCAGTATTTTGACAGATTAGGTAGTGCGTCAAATACTCACAATATAGCAAATGTTCACTATTTATGAAATACATTCTAATTTACTGCCCACATTAAACGTCGTAGTAATAATGTTTTAAGCATGACTAACCCCACATAATGAATCTTAAAGGATGAATTATTGTTTACAGAAATTTGCTGGTAATAAAAGCACAAGAAGTGAGACAAGGTGCAATTGGGAATGAATTATTAAACACAAAATAGTATTTTGCTTTGAGGTTTATGAAGAAGATGGCCCTAGGTATTGGAAAGAAAGTGATTAGTGAAAATAATAATAAAATAAAAATACAAATACAAATAAAGAAACCCGTTTAATTCTTCCCTTTAGTTACACCGACTGAAGTTCCGTATCTGTGGTTGTGAAATGCTTTACCTTGAATATACGTTACTTGTACCCAATGTATCTGTTGACATTATAAGTAGTTGTAATCTTGACTGACACAGATCTTTTCTTACGGTGATTTCGCTGGATTTTAGTCATCTTTTTTTTTTTTTTTTGTTAAAACCAGAGCCCTGCCTCTGTACCACGTAAACTCAAACATAATAGTCCTTGTCTCGGTACGAATTTTAGGATTAATTTAATGAGATTTACAAATACCCATTGGCTCCAGTATGATTCATATTTAGTTCCGAAGAACGACAATGAGATAGTATTTGTATTTTATTGTCTTTTCTCAAATACACAGAAAGTTCTTATACTGTTTCTACTTTGGTATTGCGCAAGTTCCTCTATATTTTCTTCAAGAGATGCGAATTAATCTTAAAATTTTGCAACTTCGATTTCAACCCAGACACTGAAGTCTTCATTTGTTCTACTACTGCCGTATTAAACAAAACAGTTTCTTTTAGTCTCTGCACCACGCCTTTCGATACAGTATAAACAATAACTTCTAAAATTGTATTTGTAACTTTAGTTGCTTGTACAGCTGCATTCACTTCACAAATAACATTATTCATAAAATTTTATTTCCATAAGATTGGCGCCTTTGTACCGCGTGGAGTTGTTGCAGGATTAAGCGGCATTTTGTATGTAACAATGAAAAACGGTAAGAAAAAAAACATTAGTACGCTGCATTTGACAATTTTAAAGGTATTATACAAATATCAGTCAGTTTATTCTAAGAACGCTTCATAAACGAAAAGTAACTGGAAGGTTTGCGTACGAAATTACTAAACTGTCGCCATTTTGAATTGAACACTTAAGTGCGGTTAAAAATGACACTAGCCTAGGACACTTACCCCGGAATCTTATTACTTTCAACATGTTACAAAGTACTGAGTAACATAATAGTAACTCGCCTAAGCATATACGTAGATGAAATAATTGGAGATCACCAATGTGGATTTAGAAGAAATAAATATTTTTGCCTGGAGAAAATATCTTAGAGAAGAACTGAGAATACACTGAGACTGGTCACTAGCTATTCATTGATTTTAAGAAAGCACATGATTCTATTAAACGGGAAAAACTTTACGTGCTACAACTTAAAAATTCCGAAGAAAATATCAGATAATTGCGAGAATTACAACGGATTGAAACAATGTGATGCCTGGTCACCATTGCTGTGTAAGATTGTAGTAGGATATATGATTCTAAAAGTAAAAGAGAAGAGAAAGTGACTAACATTGAGTGATTGAATTTCTTGAATCAACGGTTTGTATATGCGGATGATGTATATATAATAATGGGTGATATAAATGCACTACAAAGTAACACCGATGTCTTAGGTTACGTTTGCGATTATGTAAGTCTAGAGGCGAATATAGAGAAAAAATGCATGACAACAAGCAGAAACACTGAGGATAAATCAAATAGAAACATGCTAATTAAAAAAAAGATTAAATCGAAAAATTAAAGAAAATTTAAACGTTTGGAGGTATATGTCACAAGCAAAAACGAGTTTACAGAAGAAATAAATAATCGCTTTACATCGGGCAATGCATGTTCCTACTCAGTCCAGAAACTCTTAACTTCGTGATTAATATAATGGAAGTTGAAATTGAAAATGTACAGATCGGTTTTTCGACCGGTAATACTTTACGTTTGGTTTCAGTACGGCCCTAGCAGATTAACGAAGATTACGAGTGTTTTAAAATAAGGCATTGGGAATGATATCCTGCATCTTACTGCGCGAGCTTACTGAGGAATGGAGGGAACTCCATAGTGAAGAACTTCACGGAATTTATGACTCACCTGATATAACAATAACGAAAACGTGACGACTAACGTGTTCAAGGTATGTAGCTTGGATTGGGGAAGACAAAGAATATATTTTATCGTGTTTGGAGTGTTTGCGATAAACGCACCGTTAGGAAGAGCAAGACGACGTTGGGAGGATAATATTAGAAATGTTATTCCAGAAGTGATTTTTTTATTAAAACTGTCTTGTTATTTGCTGAGGATAGAACCCTTGTTGCAAAGGTCTGTTACTGCAGCGATGAACTTGTGAGTTCCATACGCCATAGAGTAAGTAGGTAAGATAGGATTTGCATGATCGCAATCTTGTCATGTGCATGACCTCTTGCCATCTTTATGCAAGGATATGGGTCCCGACCGGAAGACCTTCTGATATTTGGAGTCGAAGAACTACTATACGGCATTTGCTCAGCTCCCGCAACATATGATATTTTCCGGGCGAATAAGTTCTGAAAAACAAAACGTGCGGACAGACGTCCGAAGAACTGGTCGAACGGTTTAAAATATCACGAGAAATATCCTTGGATGGTAGATGGGTGATTACAGAAGCATCATGCCTAGTTTTATTATAATATAAGATACCACTTTAGCATAACCGTTTTCTCGCAACACTTGAATAGTTGAAAGTTGATTTATGTTGCAGGATCCCACAGCGAATTATGCATTTGGTATCTTATCACATGGTTTCTATCACTTTCTCGGGATAGCGATTTGATTTCGCTGTCAATGAACAATAAAGGTGTTTCAGTTACGAAACTTTCAATACTTTGACGCTAACACTGTTGCATAAAGGACATTTACATTACCGTACTTTATTTATCACACTACAAAGAAATACGCAGTTTCAGATACGTCATTATTTGTTTTCATTTCACCTACCAACACGTTTGCGTTGCTGCCATCTCTGGTCCTTCACACGCGATGCATGCGATTGTTGCTAATTTAGTATTTTTCGGACTGCATTGCAACATATTTATGTACTTAAAGCGCAGCTAGAGTGGTCGGTATTAATCTAGATTGTAGCATGACCAGGTAAATGTGTTGCGCTTATCCATTATATGTACTACAAGTTTCAAAATATATCTTCCAGCAATGACTTCAATTATAGTATGATAGGACTGACTCCACCGACCGAAAAGTCAAATACCTACCTTGATTTTGAAAAGGTGATCGATCACATTTCATATCACTCAAGATCTGCACAAAGAGAGCAGCAAAACTAGCAAAATAGCTGTTCACTTTGAGTGTGTATATTTCAACAAAATCATTGTTACAGCCAAAATATAGCAATAAAACACTGACGCACATCGTGTAATTATACATACTTTCCATTCTCAACGATTTAGCCATAATAATCTCACCGGGTTAATTGCCAAATTAAATAGATAAATGATATGCACAGCATGGCAAAAGGTATACGCTAATGGGTAAGATTACTCAGTGGGTATATGGCGTATACGTCCGTATACTACACTACAGCTATGATTATGAATATAGAAAACAATAAATCATCACTGCTAAGACGCCATCGGGTGTACTCCACTCATTTAGTTCAACTTTAGGCATCTAAAGCATTAATTTGATACCAAACATGGGAATATTTAATGTACATCGATCAACGTCATTATATAATGTACAAATTGTACATATTCTAGGACGTCTATTTTGATGACGTTATATTTTGAAACGTTCAATGGTATGGAACGTATACCCATCCGATTCGGTTTCGGCGCACATTTTTTCATGAGTAAAACCATGAAAATATATTGTATATATCGAAATTTTGGGTTATATATGCTTTATATTTTGTGTTTGCAGCAGGATGACATTTGAAAACATAATCATATTTATGGAATGTGCTGCATATGAAATCATCAGATAATGTACTACTACTTTACCCATACTACTTGATATGCCAATTTCTGAGTTTAATAAATACTGAACATTACAAATCTGTTTCTTGTTTTTTATCAGTCAAGGTAATTTTATTTAATATAATTGTGTCGCGAAAATCT
>JAGDQP010033575.1:0-20590 GCA_022664845.1 Lepisma saccharinum | reverse complement strand
ATTTGCCCTAATGTATTTGCCCAAGCAAGATCAACTTTATATTGCGTATGCTAAATTTCGTTACTAAATACTTTCTTTGATCACAGTCATTCCTCACGTCATAAAGAAAATGTAAGTTTATGTGGCAAAGTTTCCAAATAGTAATAATTCGGAATTTCGGGCTACCGAAAGCGTCGGAAAATGAATTTAGAAGTTCATATTTCTAACAACATCAACAGGAAAGATCATACGCTATGGTACTCAATATTTCCAATAAAAATGCATAATTCAATACTCGGCAATGGGCACGCAAGGAATTCCTTTTGGGATTTAGGGGATTTCCAGAAATTCTTTGAAGTAAAGATGGGTAGAAATAAGCTTGCATCGGACGTGTTACTACCAGGGTACAATTTTTCGTTTGCATTAAGTCGATGTTTCAAGTAAATACCATAATCCAAATAATATTTAATAAATGAAAAGAAGCGTAAAACGCAGCACTAAGAACTCTACAATTTCTTTGATAGTTATATTTGTTTGTTATTAAATATGGCAGGTTTAAAATCTCTTATGACATTATGCCGCATCTGCCTTAGTTTTTGTGGTGTTAGAAATATGGAACACCAAATTTCATTTTCGTATGCTTTAGGAATCCTGTAGCTCCCATGGAATGCACTATTTGAGAAACTAACAGATGCACTTGTTTTGTGTTGACAGTGGAGGATTTACCTCTAGAAATTTGTTTTTGTAATTTTGAAACGCGCGTGCTTGATTAATGAATACAAAAGTTTAAGGGCGAGTACCTGAGATCAAACTAAGAAATATTTGATAAAAACAGGTATCAAATATTCAACACTTTCAGGCTACCGAATGCGTTGGAAATTAAATTTCAGAACGGATTATTACAAACACCGAAAATCGGAGAGTAAGCGGATCGGAAATTATTAGAGGAAGTCACAACCTCGCTATCTAATACTGCTGATTTAAAAATTCTTCAAGAAGGCTGCAATGGATTCCGCAAAGGAGCCAGGGTATTCACAAAAATTCTAAGTAGATTTATTTCAAAACATTATTTTCTATGTTCTCTGTCAGGATGTTAACTGCTGCACTACGCAGGTATCTTTTGTAACATGAGCTACGAACGAGAAAGTAAGTAGTTATTTTTGACCACCTACAAAAATTAAGAATATTTCTCAAAATGAACACATCACTGATGTTGGATTTAATGGCAGTTGTCCCTAGGCAAAGACAACGAATTCGTATAGCGATTCAAATAAAAATACAAGCTATAATAGAGCGCGAGAAGCTACAATACAAATATGAATGGGATTTTTAAAATTAGGTGCAAAATACGTCCGTTGGTACCCCGTGTCGCAAAAAGAAACTTACTGATACTAGGGTTTTCAAAATTGATTGCCCACACTGTAACTGAATTGTTTAAAGTAACAGTATTACATACCCAAGTACGTGGCTTTTTCTGATACATCCAACGGGTTGAAACTAGTTTGAAACAATACTTTTAAATGGTATGTCAAAAATGACCACTACGGCGCCTTATATACCTAGATTTCCTGTTACAGTACTTAATGCATGTGTAAGCAGAATTTTGTGTAAATCAATGCAGATAAGTTCAATTGAATGAAAACAATTTGAGAAGTTTAATCTTAAAAATAAGTTGGTAACACTGATACCTTAGGCGCTTGCGGTAATCTGAGGTCCTCTATGGGTATAAATCTAACCGCTAAGTCCAGAAAGGAATATACATACTTATAATAATGCATCTGAGAGTGACACTCCAAAATTTAACTTACGTTTCCTGCCGATGGTACTTTGAGCGTCTATGCTTTAGCTAATCATACGGATAAAATATATTTGTTGTTATATTTGTAAACAAACTATTACAAATATAATTACATAAAGGTAGATATGAGGGCACAAAGTACTCCCGCCCCCAGCAACCGCTGGTAGGGCGATTATTAATATAGCCTCTGCCTGGGAGAAGTTAAAGGCAAACAACGCAATAACATCCCTAGTTATGGACCTTTGGGTAACAACCTCGAGTGAGGGCAAGATGTTTTATCAGTATTTGGTAATATATAAAGTCTGAAGTATTATTATATCATTTGTACCAGAAGGATAATATGTCTAGCCAAAGAAAGGAAAGGGAGCAACAAGAGGGCCTATACTAAAACACCTTATTCCTTTTTGTAACTATATTTAAAGATTATGCGACTTGATCATAACAACTACATTCATTTTAGAGATTTGTTTTCATTCGATCGTCTTTTCTGAGCGATTTTCTTCAATGAGCTTAATATCAGTTTCCTTAATTTTGCTTATGATTATTATATTATTTTTTCCCTTAGGGAAAATTACCAGTGAAATGGATGGCTCCAGAAATATTGCGGGATCGCACCTACACATATCAGTCAGATGTTTGGTCGTTCGGCATTCTTCTTTGGGAATTGTTTTCCTTAGGCAGAGAACCATATCCGGGTAAAACATAATATCAATCCTCACTTATAACATTAATACCTTAATAATGCATCGCAAATTTTAGTAGTGCGATTTCCTCATGGCTTGAATCTTGATATTATATAAGAAATGCTTTATTATTTATTTTGTGCTTGTAATGCCTAAACATTATCATAATATTTTCTAAAAATTTAATATGTAAATACAGCTTATTTTGCAATAAGCATAACTAGCCTACTTAAATTTTGCAATAACTTATTCAATTGACTTTAAAGGCAATTAAATTTATTCAAGAGTTGTCTAAAGTAAACTTTATCTCAAAATTGTGTTCTGAAATTTTAAAAAGAAAGCTGGTACATAACTCACAATATATTCTCCTTATCACGTAATTCCGTTAGAGTAAACTAACGTATTTTTTACTTACCGTATTTGTTCGAATCCAAAACGCCATCGAATCTAGGACACACCACAACAACTATAAATGTCTTTTGAAGCCAAATTACGTTCACATTAAGGCGAACAAATTAAAAATACTTTGTTAGAACAATATCATAGTTATACGTATTATTTTCAACACTTACGGGAGACATATTTAATAAGTAATCATTATTTGTTCTATGCTATATAGAGAAAGAAGGAGCTCCCAAAGTTATGGAAAACCTCAATAATAGTTTTGATTTACAAAAAAGGCGATAAATCGGACTGTAATTATTACCGCGGAATCTCGTTACTTCCAACATGTTTCAAGGTATTAAGTAATATTCTGTTAACACACAATGTGTATACGTAGATGAACTAATTGGAAATTAAAAATGTGGATTTAGAAGAAATAGATCCAAGTGGGAGCTGATTATTGCCTTGATACAAATTTGGAAGACGAAATGGGAATACAATGATTTTATTGATTTTTTATTGATATAATACATATGTTCTATCAAAAAGAAATAGTTATAGAGTATCCTGATACGATTTGGAATTCCGAAAAAAAATATTTAAACTAGTGAAGATGTGTCTCAACGATGCCATGTGCGGAGTATAGATAGGTAATGATATTTCAGATAATTTCAAGATTCGCAACGAATTGAAAAATGCCGAATCCTAGTCCACACTATTGTTTAACATGGCGTTAGAATATGCATTTTAAAAATTAAATTGGACAAAATGGACAAAATCGGTTTCATTGATGGTGTTCGAAGGGGTTGTCATTGTCTCGTTCTTAAGGCGATATTTTAGGCATGCATGTTCAACCAATTAATTTGTTTAAAACAATCAATTGAATTAAATCTAATATGTATTTTTGGATTGGGACTGCAGTAAATTGTGTGAGTAAGTGTTATCAAAAATTATATTCTCATAAACGGTATATTTTTTAATGCAATATTAATAGAATGGACGTCCTACAACAGATAAGGAACGAAAGGGAAGAAAGGAAATTATTGTACGGCAACTGGTTTGACAAAAGGACGTTAAATATGTTCATATTAAATGCAACCTAAGGATACTTTTTACAAATATAATTTACACGTTGTTAAAAATAATAATGTGGGTGGGTTATTGATTTAAAATTTTGATAGTTTCTTTTAATAGTGATTTTACTGAAGGAGAAGACATTTCCTCTTTCCTAAGTTGTTTTGAAGTTATAGTTCGGTAATGTACGCAGAAGTCATCGCTTCCACGTATTATCTGTCTCTAGAAGTAGGTTGTGGAACACGATCACCATGTTTGATTTGAAGCGCGGATGACTGGTGTTTCTGAAATGTTTTTCGCTTGTAGGTTGTTTGTGGTTTGCCGTTTTTACGGTCATTAGAACGAACATTTGTTTTTTGGAAGCTTATTATGTTTGCCCGTTTTATTTCCGCAAGGCTTTTGTTTAATGTGGTTGTAGGCCTGTGGTCTACGATTTTTTCATAAATGCCATGTAAGTTGGCAAAACAATTTATGGACCGCTGTATTTCAATTAAATAAATTATGCATCAGACAGTGACAATAATGATAACAAAAAATGTTTGGGGTGGTTCGTAGTTGCGTCTTTGTTGAGGAAAATGTAGTGGTCCATTCAAATTGAAATTAGAGTTTAATGATTATACTTCGGGGTACTGGGGCGGTAAAAACAATATAGAGAAGAACCCATTGCTCACGATGTTGAATGTACTGACTCAAATTACTTCGAGAATGGAGGAATGTTTTGAATTTTGACCCGCATTTTCTAGAGTGGTGTGCGCCAACGTTTACTTGAAGTTAGACGACGATTTATAACTTGAGACAAGAGTGTCTCTTTTGGACGACTAGCAAGATAATAAATGGTGTTATTTTCTTGTTTTCCGACGTACACAAACTAAAAACCATACCATCGTCTGGTTTTCTGCAGCATGTTGTACCACTTTTCTACTAATGTGTGTGCAGAATTTGAAGAACACGTGAATGTCATCCGTTCTCCGAAAGAAATATAGTAAAAGTTCAAATAATAAACACTCGCTGCTAGTTGGAGAAATGATTTCGCAGATATTGCTGAAATACGCTACGGATTTATTTTGCTGTCTACTTGTTATAGGTTTCGAAAATAATTGAACAGAAATGTAATTTATTTTGACTACTGTCCTAATGCCACGGACGGACTGCGGAAGAATTTCTTGGCTGGTAGAAAAATATTATATTTTATTTGTGACATTAAAATGTGGGGACCGTACCTACAGTTATTTTGAAATAATTACAACCGCCTATCACCATGATAACTGACTGTTTGTGGGTCCGTACAGGCTAATTGTGGTGCCGAACACCATAACAATTAACTGAGTTTCCGGGATAGTACCTGGAAATATGATGCCTAACATCTTCCTACAAACGTAGTAGTGAGGTAGAAGAAAGAAAATTAGATTGTCTAACTTTTAGTTCCGGCTTGCTTTGGAGATCGTAGCTCATTACTTGATCTAATGGACAAAAATGGTTTATTAAGGGGAAACTAGTGAATACATTTTTAAGATCCTAACGCATGCCGTGGACAAGATAAATTTTGATCATAACTCAAACGTAGAATACACGCTTAATTTATGACACATTGAAATATCATATAACAATTGACAATAACAAATTCGCTCTAAATTACCAAAATAATACCTAATTAAACTTAGACATCAACATCATTATAAATTAGAGAGAACAACATACGTCGAATATGTAATGTTTAAAAATGTTGTTATCTTTATCAGTTTACATTTGTATATAAAAATTTGAATGCCACTGAATTAAACTTTCACTATACGAGTATGTTCAAATGTGTTTGAACAAAATATACGAAGTTCAGAGATTGCTAAATCCAAAATTGCTGTTGCTTCGAAGATTGATGTTAGACGGATCTTGTGAGAGTAACTTGGCTAAGGTCGAAATAAAGAATGTAGTAGAAGCAAGTGCAGTTAGTGGAGTACTGGAGGAGGAGATGAAATTCCGAAGATTTTTTTATATCTGTCTGCTTTTAATCGAAGAGGTTGTCTGTAAAGTTTATGATGGAAGAAAGCTAGGTCTTTCAATATAAAGCTGTTTACATAATTCAATAAAAACATCTTGTGTGAGCTTCGCGTGTTAACATTCACATCATTAATAGTTTCATGTTCGCATGTGTCTGTCACACTGAGAAGGTTAAACACATAACAATTCTTAGTTCATGTATGAAGCAAGGTTGAATCGAAGTTACTAAAAAACTAGTTACGTAAAATCAAAATACTCGTGAGATTAAGAATCCTATCCCATTTCCTTGGGTGGCTTTCACTTTTGGTGTCTGTTACCTTGGAGCATTGTATATTTAAGAATAATTGCTTGTCTAATTGTTTCAAGCAATGTTCCAACTAATTTCTATTGTCAAGAGAACGGTCTCGAAACATGTTTTTGTTTCAAATATCTTACTAACTAATACATGTTTAGTCTAAAATTGAAAGTAGAAAAGTATTTAAAATTATACTTTCTAACATTTATTTTTAATATTTAAAAAGGTATTTGTGCCCTACATGATTTACCTAAAAGTAATATAATTCTTGCCAGTACATGTACGGTAGGGGTTGAAAGCATAAGCTGCAATCTCAATTTTTGGGGGGAGTGAAACCAAGATTTTGATCGCATTGTATACCTTAAAGTGTCACCTTTAAGATCAGTGATTCCGCCAGATACCTTTAGGAGGTTGTTATCTCCCCAAATCTTCGTATGTATATATGCCTTTTATGTATATAAAGCTCGGTTCGGAATAAAGGAATTGAAATGATTGGGGGAATATTTGCCAGGGCCTATATTCAAGGTGCCATTCTGGCATTTGCCTGGTGTAGCAGAGGAAAAAGCTTGGAAAAACCTTAGACAGAATGTTCGGCCGCTAGGATCAAAGCCATGGCCTCCCAAATACTACGCCAAAGCTCTATCACTGTGCAACGGTGGCTCGTTACAATCCTCGAGAGCACACCCGCTATCCTCTCCTTTCTTGAACTTGGAAAACGAGATGAATGTACTTCAGAACTCTGAGATTTAGAATTTAACGAATATGATGATTGCGTTTCAAAATGTATTTGTTTTAGGCTGCAGCCTACGAAAATTCAAAGTAGCACTCACATTAAATTTGCCGTGAGCATTTGTTTCTTGCATATTTGTATATATCGTTATTGAACATGATTCTTTATTTAACAAACTCCAAATAGAGTTACCCACCTTCGTGGTGCAGGTGGTAATGTTGTAGACATGGAATTGGCCATGTATATGTACGTAGGTGCGTCCGAACAGCGCACATGACAACCCTGACTGACGTCTCACAGGGTTTTCCTAATTCTCACAAGGATAAGGGCGGGATGCTATCTGGAAATATGGTATGCCATTACTTTCCTCATTCCCAATCTTACCAATATCTACCTGAACCAATGAAATCTAAAATCATAAATTATTATAAATTGAAATTTCCAATACAAGTTTGATGCTATATGATACAGCATGTTAACAACAACAACAACAAGGTGAAGAATATGGCAAGAAATTGGCACTAAGGATATCCGTAGTACTATTTGCCTGGTATGACCAAAGGGAACCGGAAAAACTTTAATCAGTGATTCCGCCAGTATTTATTGTTTGGGTAGTGTAAGGAAAAAATCATGAGGGTGTCAGTGGAGTTTTGCAAGGTTTAATTTGATTTTGAACGCAAATGTTGAAAGTGGTGTGATGTTGAGAATTTGGAGGGTCATCCCCTCAGAAAGGATCTGGAGGAGTCACTGACCTCAATCATGATGAGGGGCCTTTGGTGAGAACCCACGATTTTCGGAATGTTATGTCTAAACTCTACCTGTAATGCTCAGTGGCAGCATAAGGCAATCTGTTGCCTGGGGAAAGTGAACTTAATTGAGGTACTTTCGCTAACGCTATCTTGAGCACACACTGCTACTGTTAGGCAGAATACCTTATTTAGAGTATTTCGAACTACGCGGGAGAAATGAGGTCTCACACGGGTTCACTTCCCGAGACAAATATATTCTGGCTTTCTTGCCATAAATGTTATTCAGATTGTGCAGAGTCATCAGAAAATCCGCTAGGATTTTCAGTTTGTGGGGTGTAAAGTGAAAATTGGAAGAGTAAGAGTGGACTCTTGAACTGTTTCTATCAATGTTGACCGTTAAAAATAAAGTTTGGATGTGATCTCGCTAATTTGGGGATTGTGAGTCATGATTATCAGCCTTTACAATGCCACCATCGCTGCCCTCCAATAATTAATCTTAACAAGCTATTATTTACTTGTTTCTGCGACTGACAAGGACTCTTCGGCAGATGGTCCTAGGGATACCTACTCCTCCTTAGGTCGCCATTGTTAATTGTCACAAGCAAAAGCAGTCAAGTTATTGTACAAGCGTCCTGAATAACATAATAATAATAATAATAATAATAATAATAATAATAATAATAATAATAATAATAATAATAATAATTTTAATAATAATATCATATTTGAATTAGAATATCGTTTCCACCAATTTCTACATTTAAATTACGCTTTAAAAATCTCTCTAGATTTTAGGATATTCCTGTTCAATGTTTACTGCACTGCCCTTCAAACCACAAAATGTTATTGGTTTCCAATAATAATAATAAATCTATGCAAATAAAAAATAATTTAGTAATATAATTATGATTTTCTGTACGTTCTACAACTTTAATTTATTTTTCTCCTTTGTGGAAGAATAAGTAATTTTAGACATTCTTATGCTTTTGGTGTCATGGCAACCCTGTATATCGAAGGACTTTACTGCAAATGTTTCTTCACTTGAAGATCTAACTTCACCCATCTTCAATCTGTCCGGCTAGAATAGCCTGAAAATTGGAAATTGAATGTCGCTAAAGCGAAAATGACAATGACAAAAATATATATTGATGTTGATAATATTTTTCTTATACTTTACTAATTTCACAAAGCTACCGGTATGTGCAAAAGTCTTACATAAAAATAAAAAGTTTTGTACGTTGCAACATTAAAAATAAATTACTTTTAAACTGTGCCTCGCTTATTATTTCCCTAATGTTTTTTATGGCAATCCTAACAAACCATTTAGCTTTTAATATTTTATAATTGTTAGCCATTGTTAGGAGGCTTTATAAAATTAACAACATCTTAGTAGCAAAATCAGCCGAATCAAAATATCAAAAACAAAACCAGCAATCTCCAAATAAAGACACTCTGTTACTCTTTAAAAATTACAGGTAAAGCTCTAATTCTTTTCGCATAAACTAGTTTTGTGCCTAGGAACCATGGATAAAAATAAATCACCTATATACTATGATATTTAATACCTTAAATTTTCTTTTGGCTCTCCTGTAAAATTTACTGGAGCGGAGAATCCGGATTTTGCTTTTAAGCCCCACAATTGTATCGTTACTGTGTATTATTGTTAAATGAATATTATGTGTATTGGATATTCTTAAGTATGTCAAAAGAATATTACGTTTATTGGATATTCTTAAGTATGTTATTAGTACAATAGAACATTAGTTGTTTGGTTTGAAGGAGAAAACTCTCTTAATCCATGTACTGAACTGGTTTTGACAGAAATCATATTTTTAGAACACATACACAACATATTTCAGTCTTTTCAAGTTTGTTGATAAAAATACATGTACTCATGTACAAAATGAATGTACATAGTTAAACAAATAATAAAACTTGCATCCCTAGCTGTATGATACTTTTACTATTTTCTGAAAATGTTTGAAAATAGAATAAGCGAGTTTTTGAATCATACTCTTTCTGCTGTCAGTTGATTTCGAAAAGTATGGTAGCTATCTACCATTTCTGTGGCAAGTTTAAAGTACCGTAGGCAATGATAGCAACGGGTATTTAAGTGTTGTTGATTAACGTTTATATATTAAGATATGATAAATTTAAATACTTCTTTGTTTGGGGTGCTTTATATCGATTTCCAATTAGCTAAATAAGAATGCATCAACAATTATAGCGTCTATCATTTCCTTCCTCCATTCGAGAGACTGGAAGAATGAAGATAAAATATTGGAAATCTCCAATGACCCCGCAGGACTACAAAACAAAAGTGAAGTCCTCATGAGAAGGTGCACGGTTTAAAATGGAAGAAAAACAACGAAAGACTCAGTTACATTAAGCTTATTAAGAGCTAGGTTTTGATTCTCCAGTTATCTTTCTAGCTAACTAACTGATAGTTAAAGTTAACATGAACTCTAACTTTAATATCCGTTTTTCAATTGCCTTTTGACTGGTGGTTACTTAACTGGTGGTTAGTGGGAACAGAGCGACGGTTGGCAATATATTTCTATTTTTTCGCAATCTACAGAGTTATTCAGGAATTATGAAAACAGTAGAATAAAGGATAGCGCAGTAAGTTATAAACAAATTCGCATCAAATCCGCTAGTTTCTGAAGTAAGAAATATAATTGTTTGATTGCATTAAGAGAGTTGTGGAATAAAGAAACAAGGTAGTAAACACACATATGTAAAGAGTTGAGTTACTATCTAAAAGCATACGTATATGTGACGCCGACCTGGTAACCGTGTGGGTTGGGGGGCTAAGTATGCGACTCGAAGGTCCCGGATTCGAATCCCAACTGGTGCATGGATCTGAATTTTAATTAGCATCGCATTCATAGCCGTGACGGACCGAGTTCAGTTACTAAAAATCGCATATACAAAATTAAGCTTACAAAGTTTGTTTTACGTAAACGTGACAGTTCCTGATTGCTGGCCCGCATATCCTATACACTCTTGGAAAATATATAAACTCCACGTTATGGCCGCAGTTTCCGCACTATAAGTAAGGCTCTATACCCTTTATTTCCTTGCAAACAATTGCCACACATACTTCTATAAAAACCTACCGGCAACTCAGCTTCCAAACAGTGCTACGAAAGGCTATATGACATGATCATTTCGTTGATGTGTAGTTCATCAACATATAATAAGCATAGAACCGTGAGGAGTTACGGCGAAACTTCGTGTTATGAATTACACGTATTTTGCCACACGAAACACGTACAGTATCTCGAGCCAGTCAAGAGAGGTTTGTAGAAGTCACGTTCTATACTTTTTATTATACACGATGTACATGGGGTTCTAAAAATGCATGTATTAACCCCCAACGCACAAGAAACTAAATCGTCCCTATCACCGTTCCCTATTTCTCTCTCATTTTACACTTCCATTTTGAAACTGTTACATTTAGGATTGAACACTTCTAGGCACCTTAGGAATGTTACATTTCTAGTTTAAATTTTACGTTCTTCTGGGGCCCATAAAGTAAAGTAAAGCGGAACTTAACAGGTAATTCTAAGAACATAAGGGCGATTTCAAGCAATGACAAGCAAGAAAAACCGTAATTTTAATTAACGATTTTTTCATGAAAGAGTTCATAGGCAGAGAACAAATTTCTTCGGTTTTTGAATGCGTTTTATTTCGCTCGGTTGCAACTAACAAAGTATTCAGTTTGGGAGGGTATAGCCAAAATTAAGTCCTGTAAACAGAGTTTTGCAGTTTTGTTCCTATTTATTTTTAATTGTAAAAAAATAAGATTGTACTCGAGAATTTTCAGGGGTGGGTGGTCTAACATAATCTCTGTATTTATATACTTCACAGTAATTATAAAAAAGAAACACCACAGGTAGTCAGCGAAGTTCATGTACTTCATGAATTTGAATATAAATGTTTTAACTTTTTTTGTTAGCCCCAACTAGTACTCTCCCAAGGAAAAAGGGATATGGTAAGGTGAAAAGTGGGGTAATGTTTAATAATTTTATTATTGTTTTTCATTATCATTTTATGAATATTATGTTTGCTTCATAATCATACTGATAAACTTCACTTTTGGAACCCTTGCGTCCGCCAGCTACTGATTAATGTGTACGTTCTACACTACTCATTCCCTTGTAAATAATTCACGAAGTGGGGTAAAGGAATATTTAATAATCTTCTTTCCATTAGCTTTATTATTTGCTGGGTAAACTTTACTTAATGACTAAAAATATGTAAAATTTGCAGCACAAATGTAAGATTTGTAATGTGAGTGCAAGTGTTGAATTGCAAAATTTAAAGAAGCTTCGAGTCATGGAAGCGTGAAATGAGAGCAAAAATTAGTTGGGACTGTTTATGTGCTTGCGTGTTGTCAATGAACACATGGAGTATATGACAAACGTCATGCATATTGCATATAATGAACAACATTTTGTAACCTGACCTTAAATAATCGTATTCACTCGCTCGACACGTACATGATTTTTGGTAGAAAAGTAGTGTCATTCATATATCGAAGTGTCGCTATTAGTAATTCACACGCCGCCATGTTTGTGTGCTGAAAAACTGGATTGAGTATTAAACGAAATAATAATGAAACAGTTTTTCGTGATACTTTTCGTATTCCTGGCACTAGGAGTTTATAGAAGCGTCAGTAATAATTATTTGCAAGGGAATGAGTGGTATAGTTTGTACACATGGGTCAAATGAGGAATCTGCCTGTCATCAGGTAAAGATGATCGTTTTTCTATTATCATTAACCTTTGGGAAAATATTATGCATTTGTCTCACAACCATACGGATAATCTTTACTTTCGGGATCACAGCTTCCGTCAACTACTGATACATGTATACGTTCAACACCACACATTCCCTTGTAAATGATTCACACATAACATCTAGCAACAACTAGCAATCCAAAAAGCGTTTCTAAATACCATATGTTATTATTATTTTGTTAAATAAGCACTCATGTTGATCAACACTTACAAATATGGCGACATGCGCAAGAATCCTAACGACCTACTTAATATGCATACTTCATGTTATGAATGACACGTATTTTGCTAGAAAAATCATTGACACATGTCGAGTAGCAAAGGCAGTTAAAGTTACAATTTGCACTCTCAGCTCGAAAGCAACTAAAGTTCCAGACACTTTTTTTGCTTTTTCACATTTGCATCACTAGAACCTTTGTTATATTTTCAGTTTCAATGCTTACACAAAATTGAAAATATTACATTTCTTCTGTAAATTTTACATTTTTTTGAGCTCCAAAAGTAAAGTTAAACATTGCGTTTCAACACCATACACTTCCATCATTCTTGTAACTTTTACATTTTGTTGGACTGCAAACACAAATGCCCCAGCCAGCACAAAACAAAACTTTTCGTACCGCACCTAACTGAATCTGAATTAAAAAATAATAATATGTTAAAAAATTGTTTAGAAGAACTGTGATGTTCTCTTTATGTGTTCTAATACAATTATATGATCCTCTTCATCGGAAAAGGATGAATCTGAAATCATATGCAACATCTTTCACAGGTGGCGATTGCCAAACGTTTTAAAAACCTCCAATTAGCGCGTTATTTGGAGGTAGAAGTACGGGTTAATTTAACTAAAAGGTTGCTCAGTTTAACTGTTGGTTATGTCTTAACTAGATATTGAAAAACTTTTAAACCACCAGTTAGAGATTAACTGTTTGTTACTAGCTAACCTATACTTTAACCAGACAATGAAAAACTAGCCCTAAGTATATATGTTACCATAATGCCTTACGAAAAATGTTTTCTCGTGTACATCAAGTATGTTTAAGTTTCTGCACAAATCTGCTACAAAGAAATGAGATGACGACAATTAGATTTGCCACTTGTTTTGTAGATTTGGTAAATATATATTTACTTGGCACAACCCCAAATCACAGGACTGAACCTAGTGACATTCGTTGTCGCTTCTAAATGGTTATATAATGTTTCGTTGAATAGATTGTTCGACTATCTCCTGCACAGTGTACACACATATAAAAATTACATTTTCCTAGAAACATTTAGCAGTAGAATATCAATCAAGTAGCATTCAAATACAACTTGTAATACATGAAATACAACATTTTATCTTAGATGCTACACTAGATACCATATTATAAATACTTCCACTGAACTGCAGCATTTAGTAATATATATAACCCACTACTTTCCACGACCTGATAATTATGCCATTATCCTGTTACTTCCAGGATGCCACCAAATATAACGTTTGATCGCCACGTACCATATTCGTCATGAAACAACAAATCGCGAAACAAACTAACATTAGAACGTATGTTTTATTCCAGAAAATTCTACACTATTTCACAATACATAGATAGAAAAAAGAACTGAATCCCAAATCTATTATATTTCAACACAGCAAAAGTTAACAACTTCCATAAATATATATTACAATTTCAGTATTCTGATTATTGCTGCTCACATTAAAAAAGAGAGAAGAAAAATAATCCAAGTTTTACAACTGATATGCATACAATGTTAGAGAATTATCCTACATAAATTTACACTTCTTTTTTACTAAAATATTCAATAACTTCCACTACACATTACGAAGAATATGAGGTATTAAGCAGCATATATTGCTAACGATATCGTTTAAAACTCAATCCTAAGCTATGGAAATAACCAAAATGATATCCGATTTGTACTTACTACTTCCCATGTCCCAGTAACTACCAACATACCCAGACAAAACTGAAAGAGATGGTACTAAGTTTTAGAAAGGAAGTCACAATAAAACAATAAAATATAAAACAGTTCTTCACATCTGTAGATTTCAATAACATTTTTCACTCCTTCAAACATTCAAATCGTATTTTGATGATAACTCTTAAATAACAAAAAAAAATCTTTGTCTGGTTTGTATTTTAACTTTATGCTACACTCATTTTCTTAATATTTCATTCTATTTAGGACGTCCGTATTTTCCATTTTCAGAGAGGCCTGATTAAAGCTCCCTTTTTCGTAGACCCCTGGTCACATACTGCTCTCAATCGAGGGAAAGCTTTAACAAGTTTTATAATGCAATGTTAATGTATTACCTCCGCGGAGAACTCAGTTCTTTTGTTAGGTCTGATAAACCAAGGCTGAAATATCAGGTTCTGAAGTATACTTTTATGGTTTCTAAAGAATTTTCTCGTTAAAAAATACATACAGACATAAATAGGTAAGAAAGAAAAATTACAATTATTTGCATCGTATATTGTCTTTTGCTATTTTCATATACCTTAATGGTTATAGAGGAAGAAAATATAAACATATTAGGTATCAAAGCTATTAATAATAAGTTATACTATATGCGATCTGGTTATTTCTTTACCATATTTGGACATAAACAAAAACATATGTGAATATGTTTTAATGTGGGTAAGTCTGCCTTGAAAGTAATAATTTAGTAACTACAATCTTAAAGATTATCCAGTGATAATAGTCTTTATGATGATCAATATAAACTAAGAAAACGAGAGAACGAAAGTATTTAACAATTAAGGAAAATTTTGTAATACGAAACCCTAGAATATTAAATTACATACTCACATTTCAAACTTTATTCCCAAAACGACGTGAAACATGAAAATCTATTACACACTATTAAAGAACCGTGATTTGTTGATTAAAATAATCAATGTGAAGTTTTATTTTTTGTCTGGAAGATTTTTTTCTGTATTCGGAAGTGCTATTCCAATGAAAATTTGTAGATTATAAATCACATTTAATGACGAACATTAGAAACCAAAAAAGACATATACAATGTTTTCATGTACTATATAAATACATTTGCTTTAGTTTCTAGGGATCAATATAAATAATACATAATATCATGTCACAAGAACTAAACTTTTAAAATTACTTGAGCTTTTTCACTTGCCTTGATATTGAATATTAATGACTTTTATTTTCTATCGTTTGCTTATTACTTCAAAGTTTAAGCACTTATTTCGTCTTTAAAATTGCCATGCTGAGTACTATTACTGCTTATTAGAAATCAGGATATTTTAAGAAATAGTGTATAAATGGACGAAGGTATATGTAAATGAATAATTACTGCAATCTGCATTTCTTCCCAGGACTAGAGTTGAACGATATGTTTATGCAAAAGGTGCTTGGAGGCTACAGAATGGGACAACCTATGTTTGCCACTGATGACTTGTAAGTCCTGAATATTACTTTGTCTCTTCGTATATGATAACAGTGCCTGTGAGAATGAATTAATGTTGAACTCATGCATTAATTATTTGATTTATTAACATTGTTTCCAGGAAAATGAGAAATGTCCGTTGAATGAAATTAGCGGCATTATATTACTTCCTTATTTTAGTCGCAAACATGATTGTCTGTAAGAAGCAAGTCAGATAAATTAGCATTTAGATTCCAAGCTTGAAACTAAAATGGTTAGAATTATCTTCTTTGTAGTTATTGGTGTAAATTAAATAAATATATAAAAATATAAACAGTGTAAACCTCCAAATTTTAATTCTGGGTAGCAATTGGCGATAGAGAAAAGAATTGTCATTAATTTCACCTACTCAGGGTTTCCTTTATTTAATATTATCACAAATATATACTTAGTTATTTATACATCGTCACGCATCAATCGCAACTGGGAAAGCTGAGTGCTATTCTTCATACACATTGGCATTTCAATTAATCTTGCGAGACATCCGTGAATTAGCTTCTGTAAAGGACGTTTGCAATTATTTTTTTTGTATTTCCCAGTGGGATGGAATCTCGTTCCGTTACAGTGCAATATTTTACTGGGCTGACTCTGATTCTGAGTTTTAATTTTTAATTAACGGAGGTAGTAGATTATTATAGAAATACTTATAAGTTCGCCCGTCATTTTTGTTTTGTTTTGCAAAACGTAATCCTTTACTTTTTCTAACGCTGATTACCCAGTGACTCATTAAATTCTAGTCTGTGTTAACGTGTATCCACAATTTATTCATTGTTGACAAAATATTGAAACTATGGTCTATATTGTCACTTCACAAACTTAGAATGAAGAATTTTGCACATGTCCGATTCATATCCATATTGTTTAATGTCTATCCATTTCCAGCTACATTTAAACATTGAAAGAACTTCAAAATAAACATGTTTTCTCAATTTTTTAAAGAATTGGTGTCCACAAAGAATCCTTGTTGCTCTCAAACCTCAACAGTACAACATATCATTCTACCCAAAAGTAGTGACGATTAAAGGCCAAGAGTTTTAGGATCTGATCTATCAAAAATAAAGAATGGGATACTCTAAGAAAATAAAAAAATGTACCAATAAATTTATATAGAAAACCGTATTTATTGCTGTTTATTCAAGTAACTGCAACAGCAGAGAGTTCTCTATAAGTTGCTAATTAGTAACAAGTTCTTAACTATTGCGCAGTAGTTAAACGTATGGATAATGTAAATTACACAGTGCGACAATATAAAATGGAGACTGGTGCTGTAAAAAAATAAGCAAGTGTTCTTAGAAGTTATCTTAGCTTGGACAATGGAAATTAGGATCCTCCTTCGTTCACACAACTTTACACCTAGCCTATCAGTGCATGGAAGTGTTTTAGGTGATCATTTTGTGTAATGCTGTTTAAACCCTTGTCGTAACCATCTGTATGGTCGTTACGTCATCACAATACTAACTTTTGAGTGCAGACTTCAGTTTAGGATATAGAAAAGAATCGTACGGGGCCAGACAAAGCAAATACAGAGTTTGTGCTAACACAGATTGTCCAGGTGGAGCCAAGAAGTCTTTTGCAATTAAAACTTTGTGGCTGTGGTTATTGTCCCGCGGGTATTGACACCACCAGACATCATTCCGATACTCGGGTCTCACACGTGTGCTTCTAAACATTTCAGTATTTGCCTCAAAGTTTTTTCTCGTTCTCCTTCAACTCTTTAGCAAGCATTCGTAGCTTAGTCTTTTGGTTTTCAGGAATGCATCTTCTCAATATTCCAGAAAATTCCGGTATTCTTAACGTACTTGCTGCATCCGAATGCTCATATTCAATTGATTCGCGTCCTTCACTGAAGTGTCTGTGCAATTAAACACACGCACACGGAATAAACAATTGCCATCATACACTTCACTGTAACAAGTCAAATGTTTATATAGCAGTGTAACTCAGGAGTGGACAATATGATGTTCGCCTTTGCTTCATATTAGAACCACGACGCACTTTCACGTCACGTGTTCACACTCAAAAAGGCTACACGCGGTAATGTTGCTCGAAGTCAACGATTTTTGCACTGATTGCGAGATATCCCTCACTTGTTTACACTACAGAACACTAATACAGTGTGGTCACCTACTGTGTATATTACAAATTACAAAGCGATAGGCTAATAACAAAGTAAAATGCCACTGATAGTGGCTTTTCTGACTTTACACTTTGCCACCAAGTAAATATAAAAATAATATGTTAATGTCTTTATGCTAATGATAAACATATAGTGATACTCTCTATAGAGACAAGTAAATATAAAAACTGGAAGTTCAAATGCGAAGTAGTGTTCATTACGACCAATTGACCAAATAAGTGTCCGATGTTGTATCCTTTTGTACCGTCATTGTTTGTTGGGTCAATGTTCAGACTGCAGGAAATTTATCATGTTCGCAAGTTGGAATTAGACATTTTCTGCTAATTTAGGACAATGACACTACTATGCTTGGCTCTTCATTTCAAACACTTTGAACAATCAAACTGTAACCGTACCAAGCCATTGATGAATAAGTGGTTGCCTTCATACTTTCCACAATCGAAGACAGTTTATCTTTATCGTTACGTGTAGATAAAGGAGTGCCTACTATTACTACTACTTTAATATGCTTGTGTTCTACCTACGGAATGATGCATTTTATGTTATAAACTGACCCCCAAGATTGTCAGTAATTTCCATGTGTGGTAGGAGACGGGATAACGGGGTCCAGTAATAATTTGATTGAATTTGATTTTAATCGATTCAAGTTAACATTATCGTTATGTTTATAGAATTTTGTTCACTGCAATTAAATACGTTCTGAAATATGATGGGTGAGAATATGGGATCATGCACATTCGGCTAAATAGGCTGGATAACGGGGTTAAATGATAATTTCATCGTTTTTGATTTTATAAACTGTAGGTTACATTACTACTGAATTTACATAATTTTGTTTACCGAAAACTTACTGATATATGTACTGTCAAGGTAAGGAGGTCGTGTGCATTAGACTAAATAAATGGAATAATGGAATACGGTGATAATTTGATCGAATTTGAATTTAGTCGACTCTATTCTTACTGTGCTTACACAATTGTTTTCACCGCAACGGAAAATATACTGAAATATGAACGGTCAACGTATGGGGTCGCACATTATAGGCTAAATAATAGAGAGTTGGAAATCAGTGTGCCTGTTAAAATTGCAGTTTTGAAAATTCGCTGTTTGACATAGTTGCAAATCATGAGTAACATACTAGATTTTCGTTCTCGATGCAATGTTGCTCGCTCCGCGATATTGAAAAAATGGCATTCAAAACAAGTTTTTTTTATATATCATTTTGAAAGAATTTTACAGCAAAACATGTTATTACAACAATTAAGGAACAGGCAGTTTCCTACATCAAAAGTTATTTTCCTTTTATCCAGGATACAGCGTTGATGCGCTAGAGGTAAATGTAATTTTTCAGGTCTTCTCCTACGTTATTTTGTAAGAGCGAAATCCAAGCAACAGAGTGATGAAAATGGACACTCCTGGAAATATTACAAACACTGATTAATAAACAGTATATGTGATCTTGTTGCGCTACTGTTCGTTCCTCCATATTGGAGAAATGACACGCGAAATGTTTTGTGACGATATTTCTTTTTCAATGCTTCTTAGGATAGTAGATTGATTCCCAAAATATACTATTTTATTCACTTTAACGTCCTGAATGTCATACTCAATTCGTTAACTTTATGCGCTGATTCTCGCTCCGGCATATTTAAAACTGGAGCCCGAAATACGATATTTTACAATATCTTCTCTACAGTATTTCTTAGGTATAGTAGTTATCCATATTCTCTATTGGACACTTTTTCACGTTGTGAGTGATATTCTAAATTAATTTCCTTGGTGTTATGTCGCTTATTCAGCTATATTGGACCATATGAATACTAGTATGTGTGTAAATAATGTATCTAAAACATACTCAAAACGTAATATCGTCAAATTATCGATCATTTCTGGGACCATTTCTTCAATATCGCGGAGTGAACGGCAATGAACAAAAATATCATATTCTGTATATTACTCAGTATATGTATTTTTTCAGGTATGTCAATTTTCAGCTATAAATTTCTTGTCCATTGCTCTTACAAAATGGCGTAGAAACAAATGCAAAATCAAACATCTCTAGTGCGAAAACGCTGTATACTAGAAGAAAAATGAAAATAACCTGTTATGTAGGGAATTTTGAGTACATTAATTTTTGTAATAAAACATTTTTTTCTGAAAATGCTTTCAAAGCCAGATATTTGTTAAGATAAAACATTCTTTTGGCTGACGTTTTAATACGGTGGAGCGGGCGACATGAATAATGTCGTAAATTTAGTATTGTACTCGCATTATGGAATGTACAGTTGCGGTGAATAAAATTCTGTAAACACAGCAATAATGTTCCCAAGAATCGGTTTAAATCAACTGCGGTCAAATTATTACTGGCCCCGTTATCCCGTCTTATTAGCATAATGTGCACGATCCCTCATGTTTCAGTAAGTTTTCGGTTAACACAATTCTGTGAACACAGTAATACTGTTTCCTAGAGTCGATTAAAATCAAATTTGATCAAATTATCACTCGACCCA
>JAGDQP010033574.1:0-12194 GCA_022664845.1 Lepisma saccharinum | reverse complement strand
TCTAATATTGTAACTAGAGACACTGTCTAGTTACAACACTAGATCATCCTAATATTGCGAATTATCTAATACTGTAACTAGAGACACTGTCTAGTTACTACACTAGATCATTCTAATATTGCGAATTATCTAATATTATAATTAGAGACACTGTCTAGTTAGAATACTAGATCATTCGCATAATTAAAGTGCTCTGTCTCTCAAAGGCATACATTTTTTAAGCCTACTGAAAAATTGCCCCACTGGACATGTGCCCTTCTGGAAGCAAGCTCTTTATTTGCCTTCTCGTTCTTCTAATTATTTTCGGAAATACAGTTGTGTGTTCTCCTTATCAAAAGATACTTACTTAACAAACTAAAAATCCAAACCACAAACTCTACAATACAATAACAAAGAAGAGAAAAAAATTAAGGAAGAGTCACTCTTGGCCTTATTAAAGGTTTCATCCCAGCATTTATCTGATGAGCCAGGCAAAACCTCAGTCGCAATGGACGGTTACTAGGTGCGTGCCTTCTGAATGTGAAGCCAATGATCTACCAATTGAGATATGGCCGCTCGACACAAGTAACGGATTTTACGAAAAAGCTAGAATGTCCAGGCTTTTCATTTGTGGAGAAACGAAGATGCTGCAGCAAAGGTTCAGGTGCTCCGCTAAAGATAAGCCAGTAACCTATGTCAATACTAACGATCACAGAGGATAGGTAACAGAGTCAATAGTCCGGGGCCCCCAATACAGCACTGTCTACATTAGACCTGATTTTCGCCTTGAGACAAATATTAGAAAAGAAATGTTAATACAATAGGTCGACAGTGTCGGTCGGTTCACCAATTCTTCACTGATTTTAAGGAAAAAGTATGCAATATCCTAAAAAACATTGTTTAGCTAGTGAGGCTGTGTCTCAGTTACAAAATTTGTAGATAATCAGAATATTTATAGATAATAATATGGTAGTTTCGAGATTCACAGCGGATTGAAACAGGATTGATATCATCTAATGCTTTGGTCCTGTGGGTCGAGAGGATACATTATGTGATCCGAGTTGCTCTGTGAGGAACGTGCAACTACTTCTGATATTAAATTTTCCCAATGAATTCTATTATGTAATAGTTTATGATACTAAAATAGAAGAAAACTAACTCTTCTGTTTTCAACGATTTTAGTGTATACTTGTATACCAGGTCCAAAAACTTGTCAAACTTAGGATATATCTCTGTTTCTCAATACTGTATGCCAAAAAGCGAATAAATTTAGATTGAGTCATTTCAAATAACCGAGAGGTTTCTTTTTTTCTTTCTCTCTCTCTCTCTCTCTCTCTCTCTCTCTCTGTATATATATATATATATATATATATATATATATATATACAGGGGTTGGACAAAAAATCTAAAAACACGTCATACAGGACACGTAAGTATGGCCCGCCACTGTACACCACGTGTTGCGGTTGCCGATCGTGTTTTGTTTTCAATGTGTCATGTGGACCTTCCTCTTCCGTCAGCAGTACCCAGTTCACCTGTGAGTGTCGTGGTGTGCAAGTGGTGCGGTAAAATGGGCGATCTGACAGACTTCCAAAGAGGCATGATCGTTGGTGCCCGTCTGGTTGGAGCTTCAGTGACAACAGTGGCGGCCATTGTGGGGGTATCGACAGGCACTGTGTCCAATGTCACGAGGGCATACACAATGCATGGGCAAACAACGTCTGCAAAGCACAACAGTGGTCGAAAGACAATCCTGTCCGATAGGGACAGGAGGGCATTAAAACGGATTGTAGCAGATAAAAAGCAGACCACTGCAATGAAAATTACGTCTGAACTCAATTCCGGCCTACAGAACCCGGTTTCATCAAAAACAGTGCGACGGGAACTTCATAAAATGAAAATTCATGGCAGGGCCGCGATCGCCAAACCTCTGGTCACAGCAGTAAATGCGAAGCGGCGTATCCAGTTGTGCAAGGACCACAAGGAGTGGACGCTTGATCAGTGGAAACACGTAATGTATTCCGATGAATCGACCTACACCTTGTTTCCAACAACCGGTCGTGTTTACGTATGGAGAACACCGTCGCAGGCCTATGATCCAGACTGTCTGCACCCAACTGTAAAGCATGGGTGTGGTTCTGTTACAGTATGGGCAGTGATATCGTGGTTTTCTGCAGGTCCCATCATAGCCCTGCATGGAATGATGAATGCTAAGGCGTATGAGGGCCATTTTGTGGGACCAGGTTCTACCCATGGCCCACACATTGTTCCCGGATGGTGATGGCATCTACCAAGATGATTTGGCACCCTGTCACGCTGCAAAAACGGTGCAATCATGGTTTGAGGAGCATGACCAGGAGCTATCACACCTTCCCTGGGTCCCACAATCACCAGATCTGAACATCATTGAGCCATTGTGGTCTGTGTTAGAAAGGTGTGTTCGGTCTCATTACCCTCCACCATCATCCCTTAAGGAACTGGAGCATGTTTTGGAGGAAGAATGGTACAACATTCCACACACCATGATTCAGGAGCTGTATACGTCCATTCCACGTCGGATCCAAGCTGTTTTGGACGCAAAAGGAGGCCCCACACCATACTAGGTATGATTTTCACACTTTTTCAAACGTTTTAGATTTTTTTGTCCAGCCCCTATATATATATAAATCACAGCCATATTCAATCCACTAGTGGATGAGGCCTCTCCCCGAAGGGAGGAGTTGGTCTACTGCTCCCACGCTGACCAGACGGGTTGGGAGAGCTAGAAAAAAAGGATAGGTAGCAGAATATTGAGACAGGAGTACAGGATTTTCACAAACACAATAGAAAAGCGGCAACGTTTCGAAAAGCATTTTCACATGGTAGGAGAGAAAATGGACGGAGCGGACAAGTGCGGGACTAGGGCTAAAACGCCATGTTGCCAGCAGATGTTGAGTAACAGTGTGGCCAGGTTATAAAGGCGGGAAAATCAATAAATGTGTCGGAGAAAAACACCAAATGGAGAAGAAAGTGCGGAGGTAACTAGGAGTAGGAAAGGGGCTTCCTAAATGAATAAGAGGATAAAGAATCAGAAGGGAGGGGGAAATAATAATAATAATTAAGATGAAGAGGAAAGAGAGAGCGGAGAAACAATATTGAAAAATAGAATAAAAGTGCACCAAGAGACGGACCAAAAATGAGAATGGAAGAAGAAGAAAACACAGCGGTGTAGGGAGTTACACACATTAAAGCCGGGTTCATGGTTGGCGGAAAGGATAGAGATGTAGTCTGCTCCCATCTCTTTCTAATTGTGGCAGGTGAGTCTGGGTTCAGGATTTTCAGGATGTTGACTCGAAAGATTTCGTCAAAGGTGCAGCCGTGATAAGAAGTGTGTTCAGGTATGGGGAGGCGCGGAAATTGTGATTTGGAAGAGTAGCGATGGTTGTTGATGTGGATTGTTAGAGGAGTTTGGGTTTCGCCAACGTAGAAAGCGGAACATAGGTTACAGAGTAGGAGATCAATGACGTTGGAAGATATGCAATTGCCGGAGTGTCGGAAAGAGTATATCTTATGAGTGACAGGATGTACGAACGTTAGACTGGGATCAAAGATAGGGCAGGTTCTGGAGCGGGGTCTATTGCACTTGCCAGGTTTGTGGGGAGGGGAGGGATTGGTCCAGTTCTGGTGAGAATCGTGTTGAGATTCTGAGGTCTGCGGTTGACTATTTTGGGGCACGACGGGAAAACTCTTTCAGTTTCAGGTGACGTAGTGAGTATGAGGTGCGCCAGTTTGAGTGGCTTTTGGAGGACCTGAAGGCTGGGGTGGTACTGGGTGAGAAGATTGGGAACTGAGGGAGCTTCGCGGGGAGGTCGGTTGGAGTTAGGGTGAATTGTTTACGGATGAGGAGTTGGTGATATCCACCGTCAGTGAGAGCTGAGGAGAGCATACTGAAATAATTTTGGAGCAGGTCATCAGAGGAACAGATGCGAGAGCCCCGGACAGCAAGAGCGTATGGAAGAGAGCGTTTGGTATGGTATGGATGGGAGCTGCTGAAATGGAGATACTGCATACTGTTAAGGTTTGATGTGAACGCCTTTCTCAAGTCGATTGTTTTTGAGCCAGACATCCAGATCAAGGAAAGTTATGCGTTCTCTGGAGAAGGTCCAAGTGAATTTGACGGGAAAAGTGGAGTTGAGGTTTTGCAGAAATGTTTCCAGTGACTCTTGTCCGTTGTCCAAATCAAGAAAATATCGTCCATATAGCGAAGCCAGGTGAAAGGTTTGAGAGGTGTGGAGTTGAGGTATTGGGTCTCCAGGTGTATTCCATGAAAAGTTTGGCGTAAGAAGGGACCATGCGAGTGCCCATGGCTGTGCCTTTGATTTGCAGGAAATGGTGGTTCTCAAAGGTGAAGTTGTTTATGGTGAGGAAAAAATATATTGAAATCATCAAACGCATTACACGAGATACCTACAAAAACAAATAAATTTTGGCATTTATTCAATATCTGGAATTCAAATATTTTCCCGCCACAAGTCGCAGATTCCTCACATGGTTCACAGCACGGATATTCCAGATATTAATGATCGAACGTATACAAATATCCCTTGAAGAATATATTTTTCAGATTCAAGTTCGTTTTGAAAGTAAACCGCCTCAACTACGAAAAAATAAAACTTATGCTTACTACATATGGGCAGTGTATTGAACATACAGGGGAGATACCCCATGTATATTTATTTATAATTCATACACACACACGTATATTAGACGCACACAGGAGAGTCTTGTATTTAATGTAATCATTCAATAACATACACAAGAGAATACAATTTGCACACAGGAGAGGAACAATATATTGTAAATCACACATTCACAGGAGAATTCATTAGCCTGATTGTTTCAATCAATGAAAGTTCATAATCTATATATGTCTGTTCAGTAAATATTTGTATTCACTTTGTACATTTTTTTTGGAATTTACACTCCTTTTTGTATTAAGTTTTTCTGCAATAAATTATTTTTAAAACAAAAAAAAAGTTATAGAGCGTTGGCGTAGCATTCGGGAGGTCGTGGGTTCGATCTCAGCGGCCGACCATCCTGATTAAGTTTTTTCCAGTGTTTTTCCTCAGTCATACCAGGCAAATACCGGGATGGCACCTTCAATATAAGTCCTGGCCGACACCTTCCAACATCCTTTCCTCTCCCGTATCCCGGCCTGAGCCTTAGATGCCTAAAGACCATAAATGAAATTCAATTCAATTCGGACCAATGGTGTGTCATGCATATTATATTCAAATTTTAAAAAAATCTCGCGTAGGACTTTACACTACCTTTTTTATGTCTTTTAGGGCAACTTTGGCTCAAGCTGGGACAGGAAGGGAAGAGGAAATTGTAAGAAGATAGGTCAGGGCCTAGTTTGAAGATGCTGTTTCGAGGTTTGCCTGGTATTACTGAGGAAAATCTAAGTCGGGGTGGGCGGCCATTGGGATCGTTCCCACGACTTTCTAAGTGCAAATGAACGCTCTACCAACTGAGCTACGACCGCTAATCATTTTAATTTCAACGAAGCTTTAAAAGATAATTAAATTCCTATATTGACACGTAAAAAGGTAGTGATTTTGAAACTACAGGAAGTTGGAAAGCTAATGTCCTATTCAATAAAATAGAACCGCGGGCAAAATAGAACAAGAGAAAAAAACAAACATATTTTTTGGTACATAATCATTTTCAGGAACCTAGATGTAGCTAAAAATATATAAATTGGCAACACTGCTCTTCTAAGCTGAGAGCATTTTTGATTGATAGTGTTACCATGCTTATTTCTCTTCTTGCTTATTTTTTTATTTATTTATTATAGACGCATTTACTGTCATTTCTAACATGTATGTATATGCATTTCTTTACTTACCCAGGTTTCTTAAATGGGTTCCTATATGTCTATGTTTCATCAACTCTTTATCCAGTTTCATTGTGTCGTACACCTGCGAGTTTTACGTTGGAGATAACGGTTACATAGTTCAGTGTAGAAACGGATCATGGGTATCATATTTAGGTGAGTAGCTTCAAATGGAAGAGACTAATTATATAGATAACATTGCTTTTTGTTTTGTTTTTTCGTAACAAAATTATATAATAATCGGTGTATATATTTGAATCCACTCTCAGACTGACGTAGCGTAGTAGTTTCTTAGGTACATGGTAAAGATTTTAGAGTGAGGCCATTCTGTATATCATGAGTAGTTAAGGCTAATGTAAAGCAACGATCTCTAACAAAAGATGGCAGCACTACCTCCGTATATGTCTCATGTATTTTTATCATTGCACGAAATTTCAATGCTGTTCCTACAAATTCAAGCCTAGAGAGTTCAAATTCAGAGATGAAGGTTCATAACCATTTCAAGAGTTCGATCAATGCCGATTTTTTATTTTCGTTTTTGTTCATTGTTGTAGGTTTTGATATTCACCACAACATTCAAACCATTTCAAAAATAAAAAAAATAGAAAATAAAAAATCGGCATTGATCGAACTCTTGAATTGGTTATGAACTTTCATCTCATCTCTGAAAGTTTGAACTCTCTAGGCTTGAATTTATAGGAACAGCATTGAAAGTTCGTGTAACGATAAAAATACTTGAGACATATACGGAGGTAGTGCTGCCATCTTTTGTTAGAGATCGTTGCTTTACATTAACCTTAATATGATAAGGAAATAAAACCTATTAACTTGAGGTTTATCTTAGGTTTTAGGGTAAGAGACACTTCTGGAGGTGGTTCCTCATATCAAAAAAGACAAAAGTTCCTGTGACAAGTTTTCGAAATCTGCATAGTTTCTGACCTACAGCCTGCTGAAACCCTGGGAAAATGAACTTTGGAGCTTCATATTTCTAACACTACGAACAGTAAAGCTGATGCGGTATAGTACCGTTGAAGACCTTAAACCTGCTCTATTGAAAAACGCATATTCCCGGCTATATATATTTGGAAATACGACTGATTTTTAACATATTAGTTTATTACAATGATTAGAAAGTATGAGTGTGCTTTAAGTAGAAATATTCTCACAACGAAACCATTGTAAGGATATTTCCAAAATACATCAAAATTATGTTATGCACATAAAAAGTAATTTTCCTAAAATACTTTAAAATGTTTGAAAATAATATGTAAGCATGCTATAAAAAAATAATTATAAATTATTTTAAGAGCATTGTTTTTGGAAAATATGGCGTATGTGATCCAGAAATTCTTTCGGAAATGTTTTAAAATTTGTTGGACATATTTTTTTTAAAACATGTATTGAAAATATTTTTCTGCGTTGTGGAAAAGCATACAAGGAGTAATTGAGAGAGTTCAATTTGGTTTGGTTATTTCTGGAACAGTAAAAAAAATGCTGTTCCACTAATTTTATCATCCTTATTAGGTGTGTAAGTAGATATCATCACTAATTCCTTTCCCAATCTTTTTAATATATCTGGTGTAGTAAAAAGTAATCCATTATTTTTGCATGCCATTGAAGGCTTGACTTACCATAGTTAGAATGATCCGATTTAGGTCACATATGCGCCGTTTTGTTTGATAACGTGTTGCCATTTGGAAGGTAATATCATGATGCCTCTCTCATAGAAGCCCTTGTCCCTATTGGCAAAAAATTGAGACAGTCGATTTTCACAAGCCTCTCTTGAAGCGAATTTTTCACCAACAAACGTGTTCGCCATGGATAGGAACAGATGGTAATCACTCGGTGCCAGGTCCGGACTATAAGGTGGATGCATAAGAACCTCCCAACCAAGCTCCCGGAGCTTCTGGTGAGTCACTATCGATGTGTGTGGCCTGGCGTTGTCCTGGTGGAACACAATGCCTCTCCTATTGGCCAAAGCTGGCCGCTTCTGGGCGATTGCTGCCTTCAGACGGTCCAATTGTTGACAGTATAGTTCCGAGTTAAGGGTTTGGCCGTAGGGGAGCAGCTCATAGTAGATAATTCCCTGCCAATCCCACCAAACACACAGCAAAACCTTCCTGGCCGTCAATCCTGGCTTGGGCACCGTTTGCGCCGGCGCACCGCGCTTCGACCACGACCGTTTTCGCGTGACGTTGTCGTAAGTGATCCACTTTTCATCACCAGTCACCAACCGCTTCAGAAATGGGTCGCTTTTGTTGCGATTCAGCAGCGATTCACAGATGGAAATTCGGTCCATGAGGTTTTTTTGCGTTAACTCGTGTGGCACCCATACATCAAGCTTCCTTGTGTATCCACCCTTATGCAAATGGTTCCACACGGTTTTTTGTGCAATGTTTAGCTCTTGGGCAATCGAAACAGTGCTTACATGACGGTCGGACGCGACAATGTCCATTATTTTATCGACATTTTCGACACTTGGCCTTCCAGTGCGTGGTACATCTTTGACGTCAAAATTACCGGCACGGAATCGACGAAACCAAAATTGCGCGTGATTGGCTGTTACAGTATCAGGACCATAAACACTATTCACATTTGCAGCCGCCTGGCTTGCGTTTTCGCCTTTATCGAAGAAAAACTGTAAAATATAGCGTATTTTCTCTTTGCTAGTGCCCATTTTGACGCGCGCTCACACAACACTGAGTCAACTCATCACAACTATCTGAACAGTGTTTGTAGTACGCAATCTCATCGTTTGAACGCCATCTCGTTGAACCCGATCGGACTTATACAACGCGAGATACAGATCACTGAAGCCATCTATTGGCAAAATAATGGATTACTTTTTACTACACCAGATATACACACGTGTACACATAAAAAGTTGCTAATTCTAGCCTTAGTTTCTTAATGAGCGCGCAAAAAAAAAAAAAAATGTTTTTCTATGCCATGCAAAAAGTAAATTAATCTGGCAATCGTGATAACAACATATCATTGAACAGGACTTTTTTTTTCCTTTCTAGGTGATGAAGCAGCAGAAAATTCACCAATTGCTATCTACGTAAGTGCACTCTACTGGGTTGCAATTATAACTTTTACTGTTGGCTTTGGAGACATAACGGCTCACAATGTTGCCGAAATGTACTTTTGTGTATTCACTGTTATTACCGGTGCGTTCTTTGCAATTTATATGGTGTGTCTTCAGTCTTACAAGGTACATTGCGAAGTGCCTGAAAGATATTGTTTAATATGGAACAAAATGCAAAGTTCTGTTGCTCCCAGTGTGTATTTTACTAATTTTAGTGGCCCATAGCGGTGATTTTTGCGTATTTATGAGTCATCATATATCGTAACGGATGTTACGCTTGGACACATTCAAACATAAATAGACGTCACTAATGAAGAAATAATTTGAATCATGTTATCATTGTTAGAGAAAAAGCATCCTTATTCAGCATTGCTTCCAATTATAAATAGTTTTGACCAATGTTCAATTTGTCTTATAAGTTACGAAGGGGGCGTCCTAAAACTAGTGGTTGATGGAAAGCTTCAACATACTTGCTGTTTGGGTAGAAATACAAAGATTTTATCCCTGGTTGAGGTGTTATTCAGCATCAACAACCAGGAATGAAATCCTCACACACCAGGGAAAATCCCTGGCTTCCCCACCTTTCAATCGAACACGGGTTTTCACCGTATAATTTTCTTGCAATATCATAAAAAAGGATCCGTCACGGGTGTTACTTGCTCAAGGTTCTAGCTGCCCATACTGACTTGTTCGAGATGTATACTTTTCCGTCAATGGAAAAGGTTTACCAAAAGGTTTTGTGGGCGAGTTTTGTTCGATAACAACGACATAAACAACCAGGGCTGGGTTGCAAAAAATACTTAAGTGTAAAATCTGACTTAAGTCAGATCATCGAGCTCTACATAATACTGGAGTGACTACTTAGTGTTAAAGATAGACGTCAGAGCAAACGTTTAAACTTGTTTGTCCACTTCCAGTCTAATCCAATGAGGACCAAATTTTCATTTCTAACTCAGTTTTATACGCTTCTTATCGCTGTGCGGCCCGTTTTTTGATTTAAGTAGTTACTTAGAGTTCGATGGTCTGCTTAAAACAGATTTTACATGTAAGTATTTTTCTTGCAACCCAGCTCAGAGCCGTAATGCTATCATCAATCTTCACGCACTTATCCATAATCAGTTCAGTGTTCCAGTATTCAACATGATTAAACATGCCTACAAGAAAGCTACATTTCAAATTAACTGTAATTTATTTAATGCTCCAGACAATATTTTCTGGAAAATAGAAGATTCGAGTTGCTCAACTCTCAATTCCACAAATCAATCATTCAGCCAGTGTACTTATTGTCGTATATATTTATACGTACAGGGTTAGTTTATCAAGACTCGTAAACATATATAAGTACCGCTGTTTGTAGCTCATAGTAATGCCATAAAAACTGTATGCAACAAGAGAGTCGGTGTTATTCAATATTTTGCCAATATTCGATACGCACTTCGGGAATCGACCTTAAGCGAGTAACACCTGTTACACATCCTTTTTTGATATTACAAGTAAATTAAAAGGTGAAAACTAACCCACCCCAATCCTGTTATGAGTGTTTTATACCTCATAACTTCAATTACTTTGTAATCAACTTTATTATGTAAATTGGTGTGTGTGTGTGTGTGTGTGTGTATGCAAAAATCTCTTGCGCAAGAGTAAAGTGTGTGTGTGTATTCTATTTAATGTACGTATTATAAGTGTAATTAATTGTATATTCAGAATTCCTAATCATCATGTCATTTCTTTTTTTTATATATAATGTTACAGCAGTCAACGAAACACAAATCCTTTGTGACCAGAAAGCCACTTTTTTTTCTCTCTCCGCGCCTTGTATCTCAGCAGACAACAGACCCAACTTTCCTTTTTGCTTTTGAACGTTTAAATGTTATTGGTTTCATTGAAAAGTGCGGGAAGATCTGTATTGAAAAGAAATCCGTTGACCAGTCACCTATATAAGTGAAAGCGTCTCTATTGTTAGGACTCTCTGTCAAAGCTCAGCTCTCGAAGCATAAACAACCAGCAAGGTATTCTCTTGCACGTCGCTCGCCGATGCTGGACTTATATTTTTAAAAGAGAAAATAGAATCTCTTAGCAATGTCCTGCTGCGATATAGATACCGTGTCTTCGACCCCACAGAGGAAGGTCAAGCTTCAGGTTTTTAGAGTCGTCAATGACCGCGCAGTGTAAGGTAAATTGTATCTATTAAGTAACTTCGGGAATTAATTCTTACCCAAGTAAAGCGATCCCAGTTACCAGTCAAAATTCGTAGAAAGTTTATTATTTGTATTTTTGAATTCCATTTTTAATGATCAGACTTAAAGTAGACAGTAGTTATATATCTGAATAGCTCATAAACTAAAAAAGAAAATAATCGAAGGAAATTGGTCCTTTCGAAAAAGAATCTACATGCCTCCAGATTGATGGAGAGAATGAGTTGTTTTTCAGATATATAATACCCGTTAATTTCGCAAGCTTGTAGAACACGGTTAGGTTGAATAGAAAACGTTCCCATCCGGTACACAAGAACGAATTATTTACATGCTATGTCTGAATCAAGCTAGGTTCCGTAGATCCTCTTAACCCTATGTACGTTAAATTCAGGACAGGAACGCCTTCTTACTATTACCTCTGTGAATTCGTAAACTAGTGTAATTTTGAGAGCATTAATTTTTCTGTTTGATTAAGTAACTAGACCGAACTAGGAAATTAGAGCAATAACCTGCTGAGATACTTTTCCGTGGCAACCTCGATCCATCCAGAAGAAGCAGATTAAATATTGTTATTCATTATCTATATATCAATAAACTTATTTTTTGTTATATTTAAATATGAGTTCATATAAATATTGAAATAGAGTAACCTGCTCCTGGTATGTTCACGATCTTCTAAAGCGTACATGCAAAATCCGAAAGCGTAATCTTCGGTTCTTTACCTGTGCGATTCCTGATTATTATTATTACTATTATTCGGAAGGAGATAGTAAAAACCTTCACTGAAAATAGAAACCGAGCATCTTATTGATGCCACCAGACGCTTCAGTGTCATTTATTTAATTAATTTTATGTTTTTTCTTGGTCTCCGTATTCCATGTACCGCGACGTATAGAATTCAGGGCCATTATCTACCCTACAGACACAGCCGTATTTTTATTTAAGAATCACAAACACGGTACAGAATTAATCGAATACGTAGTTGTTACCCTACCCCTTAAAATTACATACGGGCGTAAGGAAAATCAAGCCACAACAGAGAGAAGAAGCAAAAACA
>JAGDQP010033572.1:0-20590 GCA_022664845.1 Lepisma saccharinum | reverse complement strand
CATCACTAAGCATAACAAGACAGAATATATAAATAATAATTTCCTTCTCAAAAGAACAAGGGTATTGCTTATTCAAAATTCCCGCGGTTGACATCACACTATTGCAGTAGTTATGAATACTAGTTCATTAGTGTTGTAATTATTAGAAAGTTGTATTCGCAATAGAAGAGAGCCTCAGTGACATGTTCGGAATAGATAAATTTTCAGAAATTACTGGAAACTAACCCCCCCCCCTTTATAGTTATTTCGAGAAAAGAAATATTACTTATATCAGTTTGGTACTAAACTTTATCCTATAATTTATCAATATACTATTAAATGTGATTTATTCACGTTTGAAATATGGAACATGTAAGGTTTGCTATACCCATAAGGAACATGTCAATTGTGATTTTGAACATTTGTAACGTTTCATTCTGATACAGTTTGGACTTGTTATCTTGGTTCTTTCTGTTAGAAATTTACCAGCAAAATTATCATTCAATCATTTTCTTTTTATGTTCGACTTGCATTAGTGGTCTACGGTGCCTACTGGGTTTGCTACATTGTATTCCGAATCACTACGTTGAATGAAACCCACCAAATTTGCAACCTTTTGATCTTAACCTAGATGTGTCTCAGAACTCTACAGTTTCACTGGAAATCATGAATATTTAACGTGACCACTAAGTTTAATCGCCATTTTGAAAATGACCTAATGAATTTTTAAACTACCCGTATACATATTGGAATTGCCCTAAAAATTATAAAATCCAAAAGTCACTTCTATCTTCCTGTTGATTTTGTGGGAGTTGTACTTTATAATGTTAAGTTCTATTTTTTCTTTGCTTCATTTACATTCAATATTTTTATCTTTTCTTTCTCTACCTTTCTCTCTCAATTTTTTCTCTTTCTCTGTCTGGCAGATATCCATCCATTTCCATTTTTCGGGTTTGTTTAAATTGCTCCCTGCATCACCTTATGTGTACTGTTTCATCTCGCTTTTATTCCTTCATTTTATCATCACGAAGAACAGTAGAGAAACAAGAGTGAAACGGTAGCGTAAAACAAGAGTGAAACGGTAGCAAAACAAGAGTGAAACGGTAGCGAAACGTCACTCACATATATAAAGCTAATCTCGGATCTAGCGAACTATAAGCCCGATTTTGATGATTGAACTTGCATTTAAAAGCTCTTTGCTATACTAGGACACAGAAAAAGAACTGGATCGGTAGGACCTCCCAATCTGATTGGTAGGATCAAGGCGGTTTCAAAAAATCAGAATTTCACATTTCTGGTAATAGCAATTACCACAGACTATATAGGCGGCCGAAGCTTACGGAATCGTAATCCACGTTTCAATACGTTTCAAATGGTGTATCACACTTCAAAATCGGCGAGGAGGTTAAAAAGTTATGACCTTTCTGGCTCAATCACAGAATTTTCACAAATGATAGAAAAGGACCTCTGTCATTCTGTCTGTCTTTTTGCTTTAGCCCAAAATAATTGGTACCGGGGTTTTGGGGGTCAATATTGCTAGCTATTATATTTTTGATAGGAGTTGCGACTATGGTGGAAGGGAGGATATTAAGTTTCTTAATTTTATTACAAAGGAAACAATTCCGCCATAGTGACACAAAGAAAGTCACTCACAAAATGGATATAACTTCTTGTGTGAGTAGAGTTCTTGCGTCACTCTTCCCTTTACCCCGAAGGGGTTCTTACACTGATAACTAATACATGCATATTTTGGAAAAAGTTATGCTCATGTTGTTTGTTGATTTTTGTTACGTGGGAGAAACGAAGGAAACGAAAGCGAGGGATCTCTTTACCAGATATGATTATAGAATCAGAAGGTATTAGTTGGGTGGCCTAGTTGCACGGCGTTCACAGTCGCATTTATTTATACAAAGTCTACAAAGAAACCTTGAACATTAGTGCGTCAATGTACAAAATATTACTGTTCTTTGTCACACATATTTCGGCTTATCTATAAAAGATTACCTCAAACTATTTATATTCGTCAATGTCACTTATACATATCTGTTTCTTGAGTAGACGTCGCAAATTGTAGAAAAGCCTTACGTACTTCCAGTTTTGTGCAGGTATAGGCTGTTTCACAAACCGACGCTGATTCTTTTTTACGAGACAGGATAATTGATTTCGTATTTGACCACTTTCCTTATCAGATTTACCTAAATCCGTACAAACGGTTTACGCACTGCCATCTAGTGTGTTATTTTTGTCACGTCCTCTGTTTTGCACGTGGCAACATCTCTAAAAGTGTAGCATGAAAAGACTCTCACACAGAGCTCTGCTCGTAAATCTTGACCCGTTGTGGTACAACGACCGAGATGGTCAACCTGAGAGATGCAAGACTCCACTTCTAGTTCCCCTTCCCTTCACACAAAATGGCGGACGAGGTCGTGATATTGCGTGTGAAGGATGTTTACTCAACAAACACAGCAGCGAGGCTTTGGGCGGAAAATTTTGCTGTGAATAAAAGGCGATGTTCTCTTGGGTTGTGCCTGCCGTATCAGCTTAGCCTCTAAGTACTGAATTCACCATTTTCTCTTGTTCGTTTTTATTATTATTATTTTTAGCTGGTTAAGTGGGCCGTAAATAAACTTAAACCCTGTATTATGTTTTTTTTTTTTTTAAAAAAAGAGGTTAACTTAAAGAGACTTTGCCTTGAGATGTGGTTAACCGATGCATTATAAATTCAATAAAATTAAAGAGATACACTCAGAAATAGTAAATATTAACTAGGTTAGCATTCTGAAGCCGAATTCTCTGACACATTGACTTGATCCATCCAGGTTCATGGTTGGTATTTGCAGAAATAATGAGCAGGACTTTCCCCACACTGTTGTCGCCGCCCTCTTGTTCAGCAGGACAATTTTGTCCTTAAAGGAGGAACTCTGTTAGGTTTACAGATGTACTTCACAGTCTTTACAACATACAAAATTAAAAGTTAACAGAATTCATTCATATCTAAAGTCATTAATGTACAATGCTACATAAGAAAAAAACAAAGTTATAATTCTTTATCACTAAAAATAAACGCTATATTTTCGTAATGACCCCCACCACTGTGGACAGAAGCATAGGCGTATCAAATTATATTTATAATGGTTAGTTTCCTGTGACAAGAAAATGTGCACTTGTTTAGCATCATGTTGGCTACCTGCGTTTTTGATTAACTGCATGAAGTCTCTGGTGATATGGGCACCTACTTTCCGCCACTCTTGAAAAAGCAACACCTTCAAGGCGCTCCTTGCTCGTTATGTTGTGTTTACGCAGCCTTTGGTCAGGTACATGTTATAGATGTTCTATGGGATTGAGGACTGGTGGTTGTGGTGGAGTATTTAATTAATGTGGGCTGTTGTAGACGATCCACATACGAACTATTTTGGCAGTATGTTTGGGATCACTTTCAGGCTGGAAGTAGAAATCTTGTGCCAGGTCCAGTTTATCTGCATTTTTTCTCAGATTTTGTTGCAGTATATCTGTATAGAGAAGCTTTCCCATTATCAAATCAACAAATACAAGTTCCTTCACTCCCAAAGCTGTCATACACTTCCACACCATAATGGCACCACCACCATGTTTTACGGTAGACTGGATATTTTCCAAATGCCACTCTGTATGGCCTATCCCTCATACCAGAAATCGCCCTTCGTTCATAAATATCATGACTATAGGCACATTTAATTCAAAAAACATGACGTTTATGAACTAAGAGCGAATTCTGGTATAAGACCATACAGAGTGGCATTTGGAAAATATCAATACACCTGTAAACTAAAATTCTGTCAATGTGGTTTTCTTTCCATGACTGTATAAACTGGAGCATCATCCTAACACACTGGAAAAACTATAGTAGGAGCTGCTGTGGTCCGTATTTCTAATGTAGTGGCTCATAAAACAATGACTATAGAGTGAATCAGGCTATATTCACTCAACCCTTGGAACATGCAGGAAAATGAACCAGAAGCTAGCTGAATACATAAATTATTGAGGTAGCACAGATTAAATTACGCTAGAAAATAACATTAGGCCTATATGTTAAGGAAATATAGATGTAGATTACGTGAGACAAGAGCGTTACTTGCGTATTCATTAATGTAGCATAAATTTGTCAATTCCAGAAGCCAAGTCAAGTTGATAAATAGAAAATCGACGTAATCTTTTATTTATATCCGAAACATGTATGCCACGAAACTGTCATATCTTGTACATGGACACATTAATGTTCATTTTATTTAGTACAAAATACAACTGTTTTTTGTCACTTATATACCTTAACTTCTGGACTCATTTGACTACCTGCGAGACGAGTATTTAAAAGGAAGTAGAGATTAGATTATGTAACAGAGTGCCATTATTTAAACAATTTTGACGTATTTCTAATAATACATAGGAAAGGTTGATGTAAGACGTCTGTTATTAGAAAGTATTTGATTATAACTACGATTCGAGAGACAGTTGGCTTGTTTGTTTTCATAAAAATGTATTATTTCATATCAGTGCAATAACCAGGCAAGTCCGTTAATATTTTCTGTTCTTCATGTGGCTATGGAAAACATAAAATAATATATCGTAATAATATATATGATAGTTTATTTACATTTACCTAATTACTAATTACAAGGATTAAAAATTCCTCCTCTATTCAAGTTTTGTTCATCTTGAAATATTCTACTTTCGAACTTAAGTTGTTCTTGCACTCATTCTTTCAATTTGTCTTGGATACGTCTCCCTCCATCTTTATTACGGCATTTGCACATTGCTGCACAGAATGCAAAGGAGTAATTTGTTTATGGATTTTTTGACATAGGATATTTAAGCTCGTCGATTCCATGTCCATATACCGAGTGCTGTACAGGATAGACCAAAAGTCTGGAACACACTTGTACTTCTTAAATATTTAAAGGAGTGGAAATAAATGCATATTAATGTACCCTGGGGAACTCTATATCTGTTAGTGAGTACTTTCACCGTATCCGCCACATTGAAAGCAGCAATCTCACTCATTTTTTAAATAGAAAATAGGTCGTATATTAATATATACTTGAATTTTACGAAAACATATCCTGAAAGTTTGATTTGTCATATATGCTTTCCTGTACAAGATAATGAGATGTAACATTACTATGGATAGCTGATTCAAAAGTTTAGGAACACCCTTGTCTTTCTTAAACAGTTCAAGAAATGAAAACCAAGTGCAAAGCAACGTATACTGGGTCAGGAGTGTATCTATATGAGGATTATAACTGTCACGACTGCCATCTTGGAGACGATCTTCTTACATTTTACCCAAGTGTTTCACAGGAGTAGACGGTCGCGTGATGTATTAATTCGGACTGAACTTCTATCAGAAACACGATATTGAAGTTACCTAGACGTAACGTTATTTCAACAAGCGATAATTACTTGCGCACGTAAAATGAAAACAAAATCTTGTATAATTAAATATTTACAGCACTTTTTCAATACAATCTCTTACAATAACAATATAACTTCAATAATGTCTTGTTATTAAAATGTCAGGACAAATTTATATATCAAAGGCCCTCTTCCTCATTAAAACATTTTGAGTAAGATACAAAATTTGTAATTTTAAAATCAGGGCCACGATGGTTATTGCCCTCATAGAAGCGACTGCAAATGGGTCATATTCGTATGCATTTCTTTTTTATTTCTTAATTTGTTTTTCTAAGGATGTTTTCAAATTTTGAATTAATCACGTCATACACACACAAAAAAAAATCGTATTTCATTATCTCTCACACGCACGGCTATATTTATAGCAAAACTGACTTGACCAATGTATTTTTGGTAAAATTCTAGTCTAAACTGATATATTGCAAGATTGAAGACGATTGACTTCGTTTAATCGTTTTAAAATTAACATTTCCAGACTTTCAGTTCATCCTGAACAATCCTGGGTACAGAAACACAAAAATCATAGACATAACTTTATATTTCAAGAAATAATAACATATTATTTCCTCTTCGTTTTGTGTTGCAATGTCCAAATTCATAAGTAAAAATCCTTAGTTGATCTCAAGATTTGTCCAAGTAAAATAGAAAGGCTGCGGGCAAGAACAAGTTAGGCCTGATAACTCATTGTTGCAGAAGAAACAAATAATGTATAGAGAAGTCTGTATTGATCACTGTTTGCAATTAACAATATGACATCGTTTTAATTAGAAGTACTTTCTGATAACATACACATTTTTTAACTTACATAAAATTTTCCTTTTAGAAATAAACGAAACTTTTTAATTACCAGAACGGAGTGCTCTTCCATATTAGTCATAAATCAACATGAAAGTTCCACAATGTTTTGATGATCTGTTGAATATTACTGTAGCAGTACGTTTCGAAACTCGTCGGAACACGAGTGTTCAAACTTCCTGACATTTTCTTCTGAAGGCCTTATGCGTAGGCAACACTTCATCCCTATGTTTGCAAACATAATAAATTCTCTCTAATTATTATATTATATACGCTTTATATTAACTTGCTCTGTAAGTTTTTCTGATACAAATCTTGTAATTGGTTTATAACTCACTTTCCGTTATCCGATTTCTTTGGAATTTTGTAAAATTACTTACTTCCGATAACAATATAATATTCAATCATTAGATAGGCGACAGGATAATTCAGTTAACTGTAATTAATTAATTAATTAATTAAATAATAGAAAATTATCCTTAAATGAATGCAACACCGCATCTATTGTGTGAAATTTGGGTTGTCTATCTCGCAGGGAGTTTAATATTCATCTACTATACAGAGAAAAAATAATAAAGGATTTTTAAAATATACGCTTTATTAAGATGCACTTAAAGTAAAAAATAATAAACTGAATTAATCTTATGAATCGGAAAATACAAACGTGGGTGCTCTTGCTTACCTTACCATAAAATAATAATGTCTAAGTGCACCCACGCTTGTATTTTCAGATTCATAAGATTAATTCAATTAATTATTTTTTTAATACTTTTTAGTGCATCTTAATAAAGCGTATTTTTTTTAAAAAAAATATTTTAATTTTTTTTTATATGTGTGGTTTCACTGAAGATAATTTGTATCTTTAAATAGGATTATTTATTTGTTAAATAATTCTATTAATCCATTCCAAACTCGAAGATTATTTTAATACAGGGTGGCCGACAGAAACTTCCCATTCTGTTTATTTCGTAGCTCTAAAATCACATTACTTTTAAATTTCAAGGGGAACATATCATTGTGCTTCCCTATTTTCTGCACTCTGGTGGGGAAATATTAAATTTCATTAAATGGTAAAATGACACATCGTTAGAAAGGTCTTTCAATTCTATTTGCCATATCTTCAATTAAATGATCTGAAGTGAACAAAACCATCTAGATATCTGTAAATTTACTTGCAAAGTATTATCTCGATCGGAGTCAGCATACTCTTCATTATTTTCCCGACAATCTTTTAGATGGAACATGGTCCATAGATACCACAGTCTATTCCTAACTTGACTCATCTACGAGTCACGTGGCCTTAAAAGAATGCTATTGTAAATTTGGCAATCTGAAAACTATCTCCTTTGTTCTTTCTATAATCAGTAACAATGATCTTAAAGAAAGACTGTTTCGCTATGAACTGCTCATAAACTGCTGGAGATACAAATTTATATTAAGTCGATGTGGCAACAGCGCCGATATTATCAATCGCATTACATTATTAGCAGCCAATGGCAAGGGTGTTGGCGTCTGCTGTTTTAAGTTTCTTGTCTGTGATTGTTGGCCAGTCGGTACGTCACAATGATCTTAGTGAACACGCTTTTCGATTGTCACTAAAGCGACGTCACTAGTTCAAATTCCATTCACGCTGGACAACGTTAGGAAATTCGCACACTAGTAAGTTCAAACGGTGCAGACATTTTTGTCTCATCGTGCTTTAACGCGTACACCCACATAGCAGAGTGGAGTGGAGAAAAGCAAAGCTGAAATGGGTCAATGGGTCTATGGTTTGGACCTGAGCTAATCCTGGTGACACGAAGGGCAAAGAACAGGACCAGGTGAAATGGGTAACGTCTGGGTCACCGGGTCAATTGGGTTGATTCGGTTACCGTGTCAGAGAGTTACTTTAGCCATTTGGGTCAATACTGGGCCACGAGTCAGTAGGGTCAATGAGATCACAAGGTCAATCGTGTCATTCAAGCCAAGATTCGAACTGGGTCACATATATACTCGAATCAAGCCGTGTCACCAAATGAAATCCGGTTTCAACTCTGGAGAGAAGCACACACGAACATTGGGATTTAGGACTGCACTTGTTTTCTATACTTACTTTTCTAGTGTATGTGACTAGTGTGTTCAATATTGACCGGTTTTCTGTTTAATATAAGCTAAGGAACAACTTAGATAAGGTGAACTGTCCCCAGATATCATGCCAACATGTTGCCACTGACTTGTTTTCAGCTTGACAAAGTTGATATTGTTTTGAAATCGGTAAACAATCATGAAATGAGCTGTTGGAATAACAGTCTTGCTGGTAGTTATAGCTGGTGTATTCGAGCCTTAAGTCAAACTTGTTGCAACAAACAGCTATGTCAGGAAGTTTGTTAAACTTGAAAATATCTTTATTTGTTTTCATTGCAATTCCTCTATCGTCTCAGTCCCATCACGTGTGAACGGGACGGGCGTAAGCCATAGTGCTGTAACCGCCCATAAAATTCATTGTATCTTTATCCATCACGTGTGCAGTGTCTCCAATTGGGAAATATGTCTGTGAGAGAGGCATTGGGGTAAACTACGTGGAACTTAAACAACAGTGAGAAACAAGATATAGGGAACCGCCGTCTTGTGAAATGTTAAAGCATTGGATAGCTGAACCGGTTACCCGGGTTTGAATACAGACGACGTGATTGATTTTTCTACTTTTTAAAGAATTGTATCTTTTCTGTTTTATCTTTACGTAATTGCTCCCTTTTCATTAAATTTTACTAATTCCATGGAAACAGTTAAGAAACGTCACGTTATTATATTATTTTTATACGCAACGAAATCATTCCGAAAACAGTATTAACTAGCCCCGCCTTCTGCTGATTCATTCGCTACGCTGATAGCTGCACATGTTTAGGTTCAGGAGGTAGCCAGAGTCGTGAAAATGTCTCTGTAATGGGAAAATGACACGTGTTTACATACATTCTGCAATGAAAATTCTTTCTATATATCACTAAATTCCACTTCTGAATTGATAAAATACATAATCGACTTCCTTTCTTAACAGATAGCCCAGCAGCATAGTGGTTAAAGCGACGGACAACTAATCGCCAGGTTGTAGGTTCAAATCCAGACACAGACAAGTGCGAAAATTTTGAGCTGTACCTCAGAAAAGACGCTTAATGAAATAAAAACGAGATGCAGGGGGAAAAATCACACTTTTTCTAAAACTACTATAAAATTATACGTGATTCCGTTTATTACATCACACTTTGAAATCTGGTTGCCATTCTTGTCCTGTCAAGGATATTTCAACCTTGTCTTGTAAACTGGTTGCCTCCTGTAATCTTGTTTAAGTCTTCTTGTTTTGATTTGCTAAGCTTGCATCAATTGCAGAGTTGAGCAGTGTCGCGATAGATATCAGATACTTTTGAAAATAAATACCGATATCGTTTATCTCGATGGTTTTGAACAGCCTCTTTAAGATACTTTTGCGATACGTTTACCGATACTTCTTAATATTCGCTTTTTTCTCTACTTTTCAGTTCTTAGTTTGATTTCAGTAATCTTGAATTTTCATGTCACTAGCGTGAAGACTTGAAAAGGAAGGAAGAAAAACGGAATTCAGTGTGAACTTTGGAAAATTGTGGGGCCTATTCGCAAGCTCCCTTTTGGCGCTTATGCCTTATCGTCATTTGTCTGTGAATTAGCGACGTAAGAACTTTTAAGACTGGAGCAGCTAAAAGAGAAGGGAGAACGAGTTGGAACAGCATTGCAAAATGAATAATAGTGAAGGGAATATAATACAATTCCCAAAATTGAGAAGAAAAAAATATTTTTGTCGGGGTGGATGAAAAAGAGAAAATTTCAAAATTTCAAACATTCAAGGCACAATGTTTTCTCTGTTTCGTCGTCGTCATATTTAAAGAAGCACAACAAAATAAGTGTAGTTTTGTATCGATGAATTGAATACTTTCCCATATAAATGTATTCATCTTTGAAATGATCAAGAATGTGGTGATTGGCATGTTTTACCAGACCCCCTTTGAGTAATACATCACTTTAGCTACTTCTTCCATAAACCACTGGAAACTCATGTAAATGCCACATTTTGCATTCCAATAGCTTAAATTCACTGACCTATTTGCTACAGATACAGACCCTCAAGAGTTCCCGGGTGAAGAGACGAATAGTCGAAATAATGTGGCCCTCTATCCTGGGACATTGTCTTCAGCTGTTTTCACGGTAGTGAAACAATAATATTGTACTTCTGAGTACTAGTGTTAAATATCTGTACTTCTGCAATACAAGAAAACTTTGTACTTCTCAGTACAATAGAGACATTGACGAGCACTATACTTTCAAGTGCTACGAAACATATCTGAACTCATACTGTATTTCTTAGTACAATCATGAAAGCTGTACAAAATAACAAGGACATTCTTTCGATGGAGGAAGAGATCTCCATGGACTTGCCGGACTGGGCGGATATTATGAGGGACAAGCAGAACTCACCAGCCGTCGGAGAGACACAGGGAATCCACCAGGGAAACCCTCAAACACCAGCCTCCAGCAACTTATCAGGGGCGTAGCTGACACCACTCGTCCCAACTTCAGGTTCAGAGGTGGTCGGGAAGAGAGTTTCAAATTACTCCGCAAGCTCATTTACAAAAAAAAAAAAGTATGAGGCTTACATCAAGAAAGGCATAAGAGAGAACTACAAAGTCATTAAATTAAAAAAAAAACTGATTTAAACCTAGTGAAATACACCAAGGCGCCCGAGAACTTCAAACGGAAAATAAAGAGATCCTTGCGGGAGCCGAACAAATGATAAATGAGGAAATGGTCACACACTGCCAAAAACTAACACCAAAACTAGAAGAAGAGTGGAAGAGAAAAAAGCTACAAGACGAGAAGAAACAAAAGTTTGAAATAAGCGAAATACGTATATCTATAGTAACCCATATGACAGAAAATAAAGACAACCTAACATCACCTAATTACAACCTTATAAAGAAAAGAGATCTCACTCCTAAAAATATGATGAGGATAAAAATAAGGAAAATATTCATAATAATAAAAACATATCGAACACGGAACCTCTCCAACTGAAACTCAACTCTTGTACAAATAAGAACGATAATCCCACGTATGCTAAAGAGAGATAACGCACACAAATGTAAACCGGAAAGAGATGGAGAAAAAAAGGAACAGTAGGCCCACAAGGAAAATTAAACAGAGAAAGTACTAGAATTTTACAAACAAAGAGCTATCAAAAGATGAAATAGAAGTACTAGAGAAAGGACTATCTTCTTGCTCCACACCTAAGCGAGACAAGAATTCCCTTATCAGGACCATTAAAAATCTCAGATGTAACTTAGATAGGAAACACCAGAGGGCAGTAGCCCTACAATCCACAAAAATACCTAACCACAGAACCACTCTCCCACCCAGAAACAGGGGTCCCCTTGAACCTGACTTACCACTACACTGTTCACAGTAGTACACAGGACAGCTCCAAGAAGGAATACTAAAACTATTACAAAAAGGAACAAAACCCAACCTGGCCACTGGAGAAAGACAAGCAACATACGACATCACCACCAAGACATCCTCATGACAGGTGACGTCAAAATACCAATACTATGGAACAATATGACCAAAAACAAATTACCTGAAAGGGAGAGAACAAAATACTTCTAAAAATATTATAATTATTAATAAGTTAATAATAATAATACAACTACTGCCTGGACAATATATAGACCTACACAATCAGTGGTTGAAAAACAATGTAGAAACAGCCGTACTGGCATCAACACCCAATAAAATAGTAACAATAATAATTACTAAGAAGATAGAACGAACCCAGTATTGGAGACCCCTCGGAGGGGAAGATTTTACTAAGAAACAATAGAATCGGGGACACGGAACCGAACAAGTTATATTAATAATTAACTAACCAATAATAAGAGTAACAATAATGGTTAGAAATGATTACAAAGAAGACATAAGGGAGTAAAACCTACTTTTCAAAATCGATACAGCCGAAAAACCGTTACATACAAAGTTAAAAGGGAGCTAAGTGAGGTCTGGCAAAGATACACACATAAAACGGAAGAAGAAAACAGGAAGAGAGAGAAATAAAAAGAGAGTAGAGGAAAACTACCCGAAGGGGAGACCCTACAACCTATGAGTGATTTAATAACAGGTGTGAAAGGAAGGACGGGCTCCAGGCTTCGGGGTTCGCATTAACCAAAGAACAGAATTTCAACATACATTAAACCGTAATTGTCATTTTTTTAAAAAAAGTCACAAAATGTAAATATTAAGGAAGTATCGGTTAAGTATCTAGATAATTTTGAATTGTATCGGTATCTTTATCGAGATACTTTTTTAGCCAAGTATCGAGTATCTGTATCAGACACTTTTGAGCAGTATCGGATGCAACTATGAATTCAGTTGTCATACTTGTTAAAACAAGCTTGATTCATTTTTGAGTCAGGTGAAAATTGCTATGCGGGCTACGATTCTAGCACGCTTTTACTGGGCCCCCACACTCGAAAGTATTCCCGTTAAATGACCTGTATCTCTACATGCTGATATTTTGCTAATGCCATCATATTTGAATTTCTATAAATATGTATTTGATCCTAAACAGAATTTTGATTTTTATCTTAACAGGAGAATCACATCCGATATTTTAATACCACCCTTCTTTTTGCCAAAGGAAGTAAAAGTCTCTCCCTCCAGCAAAAGAACACCCGTTTGTTCTCAAGATAGATGCCGTAAGAAAACAGAATTTCCGTCTAAGAGATCTACTTTGTCTTCCGTAGTAATAATAGTTGCCAGATCATTGATTTATCATTGCTTGATCTGCGCACGACACCAGGGTATGTCGAGAATGGGAAAAGAATTGTCTCATTCTCGGCTTTCGTTGAACCTGAAACTAGGGTCGTGTCCCTTCTCCAAAACATTCGTACTAAGCGTGGAGAAGGGGGAGAAGAAAACACAGGCAGTTATTTTCTTCTACCCTAGCGTTTTTTTGCAACCACTCCAGCCTCTGCAAAAGTTCCTGTACGCTATATTTCCTTCACGTTTAACAGGGCAGGGTGATGGAGAACAACAATATTAGGATCGGGAGAAACTCTTGTTGGTTCTTTGGGTGAGTGTGTGTGTGTGTGATTATACATGTGTGTTTGTTCCGGTTCCGAAGAGGATGGGTAAAGGACGGATGGAGTGATTCTGTCCTAGTGATTGTTTCAGTACCCCTTTTTAGGTCACTTGATATCGAACCTAATGCTAAAGAAACTTTATAATTCCGCTCAGGATGTCCGTCTGTCCTTCCGTGTCCAGATTTTAAATCTCAGGAAGTACAAGTTGAAGAGAGATGCTTGAGATGTCGTTGAAAAGGTTTTAGTTCAACTAGCTCAGAGCTCCTAGAATCGTCTTGATTGGTGCAGTGTTGCCAGTCCATTTTCTAGAAATGCAATTGTTCAAGTTGTTTCCATTCGGTTAGACCTAGCTGCGCCAAATTTGGCATAAACATTAGTCGACACAATGGGAAAACACTGATTGAACCTAAGTTGCTAACCAACCCACTTAGTGTCATCAGCTTATTTCCTATAAAATTATCTTTTTTTCAAATTGTATCCATTATTTTAGTCATAGCAGCACCAAACTTGGCATAAACATTGTTTGACACAATAGGAATATACTGCGGATGTTCATGCTTTCCAAGAACCCCGTTGTCAGTGTTGTCAGCCTCATGAACCATGAGATGTCGAGATATACATGAGGCGTCGTTCGAAAGGTCTTAGGCCAGACTAGCTCAGAACCGCCAAAACAGTCTAGATTAATGTAGTTCATTGTTGCCAGCTCATTATTTTAAATAATCAATTATACAATTGCTTCCATTTAGTTAGACCTAGCTACGCCAAACTTGGCATTAACAGTATTCAAAACAAGTACTGTGAGTTTTCCCGAACCTTAACACTCCAATTGTCAGTGTTGACAGCCTATTTAAAAAAAATCTGCTTATGTATCTAAAATGCTATCAAGCGACTGGAGCATTGCGATTCTATTTAGAAATGTTGGAACTGGAATTATAATAATTCTAGGTTGCCACCCTTGATCATAATTGCTGCAGCTATACACGAGAAGGGTGGGAAAGTAGATCTTCATCGTTTTATTTATCTATCTAACTTACTTTAATGAACCAAAGTGCAGCTACATTTACTCAGGAAACTAAAAAGAAAATGGAATACAAAATGAAAAAGGATTAGAAACATTTAGGGGGCGTTCAAGTATTGCGTAAACATTCGTAGGAGATGGAGTTTAAGCTTAGTTTACTTTATCTGACAATGGAAGAAGTGGAATCAAACAAGGCTTACGTAAGATTCCGTTTGAAACATATTAATGCCAATTTAAAGATTTAAACAGTTTCTTGTACTAGGAAATAAGGATAAGAAATTTGATATGTCTTATGTAACCACAAAGAAGAGGAGTTAGGTATATGTTTATTTTAACTTCAAAGAGGCATTCTAAAATATCTTAAAATGTGCTTACATAATACGTCTCCTTACTTATTCCAAAGAAAATAGTTCTCTAACAATTGAAATTCGGATAGTTTGGCTTGTATAATAAACCTAGTTGAAGAAATATTGATAAAATGATGAAGAGCTTTGTACAGATTGATTCCAAATTCTGGGAACGAAGTTTTGTAGGCGGTTGTTCACAGCTAAAGAAGAAAAAAAATGTATGTTGCCCATGGATCGAAATTTATTTCGACACTTTGGATTAAATTCAAATTACATTTTGAGGAAATAAGTTGCATAAGTAGGGTATTAGATACTGGAAGTTAAAATGTCCAGTAATTGGGTTCCCAAAGTTACTAACATAGAGTTTTTTATTTTGCCAAATGATAGTACGTTGCTTTATAGGATATTTTATATTTTTCAGAGATAATAATATCATAATGTAAATCACAAAATGCAATATATCCAATTATGATAATATATGAGATAAATGGCTGAAAATAATTATGTAGAAGTTCTCTTTGTAGGGTATTAATATTTTCGGACATTGCTTTATGTACTTCACGAACATAAGTAATTATATTTGCTGAAAAAATAAAATTTTATACAAGTTGGCAACACTGTCTTCCGGATGAAATCACCTATATAAGACAATTCTTCGCAAAAAGTAATTCTTCTCTAATACATCATTTATGATTTAACGAGGAATATTCATTTTATTTATCATTCTAATTTCGAACCAGTAGATATTGGGCTCGAAATGTATTTCAACTCATCCAGATATTTTGAAAAAAAAAAAAATGTGAGTAATCACCATTTAAAGTTTGTCCCCATAATTTTGCTGAAGGTCATAAGTAATTTCAATTCCCTATAATTTTGATCTGGCAACATTATATGGCAACATTATAGGTGAGAATTATTGGACATAACTTTGCATGGCATCAGCCAAATAACATATAGATTATTTCCACTATGGGGTTATCATATTTTCGGAGCGAGAATTCGGGACTTCTTCGGTCAAGAACTTATTCCACATCGGTACAGGAAAACCACATAGATTCTAGTCCTGGTGTCGGCCAAACTGACTCAGCTTTACCATACCTGCTTTCAGTTTCACTAGCTAATCGCCAGTGCCGTACTTGGACAGAGACCCTTCCTTAATTCCAGAAGAGTGCTAATCAAGGAACGTCATAACTCAAATAATAGAATGACTCAGGCTATAGCTACCATTTAGTTCATAAAACGTTAGAAAAATCTGAGGATGAGGTGAGTAGGAGGTGACTGAAGTTACCCTTTTGTTATTCTACTCTTCTGCTCTAATTTCTACTGTTAGATGATTTGAATTGTTACCAACCACCTAAACGAGCTGTAGAGAGCTTCTAAGGACGTGATGTACAGTTTTTATTGCTAAGAGAACACCAAACGACTCCGTCCTATAGATTCCGCGGGCACTTAACTCCGGGACCTACTAGTGTTAAGCTCCTGCTTAAACAATCCACCAGTTGGTCAATCTTGTTGCTTGAAAATCAGATACTGTATCTCAGCAAGCCAGACGGCGTGGAACGAAGTCGGCCCAGAACATTGTTAGAATACCAAACGGCACTTATGGGTCGCGTTGATCTTTCCCCAACATTTTCCCAACTACTAGTTGGTTGGGTTGCCGTCGGAGTCAGCATTTGGCTTGCTCGGGTACCGCCCTTCTGGAATACATTTTAAATCGCCATGAATTGTTCTTTTTTTTAACAGTATAGGAAATCATTAGACTATTTCCTAGCTCTAAGTAACAAAATTCCAAAGAAACATAAATTGTTATTGATATTTGTATACATATATATGATATAGGAACAATAGCATAATAAACATAATTTCTTTAAGATATTATGTAAAACTTACACTATGCATGTAATTCTTTTGTACCTTATGCTGAATTCCTTGTTTCTAATTTTAATGTGAAAAATTGCAAGTCATTTGTAACACATAGCATTTTGGTCGGGTTTCGATATAGGGTTCACAAGCACACTGGTCAGACGCTCTTTCCACTTAGCAACGATGGCAGTTGGTGTCCGGAAGATATCTATAGCTAGGGTTTTACTGCGAAGGAGGTTAATTAGTAACACGTTTTTGATTTTACTATGAGGAATGCCTCGTGAAAAAAGGGGAGATACGTTTGCTACAGTGTAAAGATGTATACCTAACTCCTTGATGTTCTCGGTCCACCAATGAACTGTTTACTGTTCACAGTGTAAAGGCAATATAAACACTCAAAATGGTGGGACGTTCAGTGACAAGCAAGTAACGTTACTCCTGTTACTTAATTATAGAATATCCAACTAAGGCTTAAACTTCATCCACAAAAGTACGTAACCCTAAAATTGTCAGTTTAGCTTACACTTCAATCAGAAAATGACCGAATTTTAAGTGTAAAATAAGTTGAACGTTCACGAACAAATCACTTTGGCCAGCTTCAACCCATTTTCAGTTAACGTTAAGGTATTACGAAGAAAATGTTTAACTTTAAAATGGAGTTAATTTGATCAATCTTTCCACTAAAAGGCTTACACTATATCCACATTTTTTTTTAAAGAGTAAATACAACAAAATGATAATTTTCGACTTTTATTTCTCCATAAAGCGGAATAACTTTTACCATTTTGTGTTTCCACTTTTTACAGTGTAATCAGGGGTTCAGTTTCCGAGATCGAATTACAACATTTCCAAATTCCTACATTACCGAATTCTAAAATTCGTATATTCCACATTTCTCAAAGTCAGACATCTTGGAATTCCAAAATCGTAGAATTCAGAAATTCCAACCAAGATTCCATAATTTTGTTTTCTAGGTCTACCCAAATTTCCGACATTTTGACAATTCAAAAAATCAACATACCAGCATTTCTAAATCCCATGATTATATACAAATATGTTATTTTGACAGTTTTTAATTCTTGTATTCCAGAATGATGAAATTCGGAACTACAATATCCTAACACGTGTAAACTTCGAGCTTTCAAAATTCTGATTTCCGGAAGTAACATGAATTTTGGAATCCCTATTGACTAACGTTACAGAAAGGTTTGTTATATATCTTAAAAAATATCCTCCAAAAATGAAGATTAAATAATGACAATGTCTCGTGCTGGTTAAGAAGGTCCAGACGGCTAGACGTCACTAAAGGGTGCTTTCGGTGCAGCATTTTCTAAGCTAACACAGTCAATTGTTTCACTAGGAAAAAAGGTTAATCCCAAAAAATTAGTCGAAACTCTAGCTTACAGTAAGCATACTTGCATAGAATTACCAAAGAGGAAAAACAAAGGAAAGCGCAAGAATAATCAAAGGTAAGAGTGATGTGAAGAAGAGACACGAAAGGTAGCACGATAAAAAAAGTGCGACTTATTTTACACTTTGTCAGGAATTTTACAATACCGTCTAACAGCTACTTTGGGGGAAAACTATTTTTCTGGATGTTGCGACTCGCCTTTCAAGGTAGTTCTTAGTTTCACCAACAGCTGGCGATGTAGTATCAAATAAGAATGATATTGCCTCTGTCGGACTTTTTGTCCAAATTAGTGTGTTTCTTATCCTCTCTGTAAAATTTATATTTTGCGACTCAAGCGGTATTGTAAAATGTGCGACGACTTGTAAATCTTAATTCATTACCATAAATCTTAATGAGCTGTCATTGAAAAATAGCAGTACGAGCCTTATTTGAGCAATTGAATAGTTATGAAGGACAAACAGTTAAGTAAATTTCTTTAATTTGATCATCTATTTGAGTTCATCTTTTATTTGGATTGTAGTTATTCGCTTATTACTGTTTATGAGCTCTTGACCCAAGAAAAAAAAGTCAATAAGTGGAATTAGAACGAATTGAACTGTAGCAATAATCAAAGTCAGAACAATAAAAGTAAATGTTATCCAGCTTCAAGCATTTGTGAAGTGTTATAAATGAGTTTATGAAAAATGTGATATAGTAAAAGCATTTCAAGAGATAGTAATGATTTACACAGATACCCTAAATAAATTAGTAAATGCGACAGAGAAGCTAGCTAGAATAGAAAATAAACACGAAAAGGAATAAACCGAGTAAACAGATAAATTGAATAGAAATTAACAAATAAACTATCTTAAGTGATGTGCGACTGGTATAATAAACAATGTAACAAAAGAAGTATGATATACAAAGGGAAAGGGTAATAAATTAAATCACCAGAGAATTAGTAAAAATAAGCTACTTAACAAATTAAGTGACACTAAAGTACATTAAACGAATAATATAACATTTAAAAATAATGGAATACAAACTCAGGATAAAATCAAACAATTAATAAAATAAAAATAAACGATAAAGAAAATATATCTATCCCCCCTCCAATCGTGGAAAAAGGACCCAGGTTTATCTCTGCGAACTAGTCCAAGAAAATAATCCCCAACCCTTTATTTCTCCTTTTTTTTGGTATTAAATAACTTAAAATGTGGAAATGTCCTTCTGTCTCTTCCGTGCCTCGACGCCAAGTCAGGGGTCGAGGCGGGAAGGCAAAGAATGGGTTTTGGCCTGCCCCAGTCTGGTGGTGAATCCATTTTAAATTCGCTGTGCCCATCAGGCACGCGAAGCAAGACTGAGCAAAGAACGCTGAGAGGCAGCGGTGGTGGAGGGTCCCTAAATGAAAAAAAAAAATGATGTTGTATGAAGAGTGAAGAAAACGATATTGAAAGCTTTTGAAAAGTGAACATGAAGAAGAATAAAAATAATAGATGGATCGGAATAAATAGAGAGATCTTGGCTCGCCTTGAAGAATGTACTGCTCTCAGCAGAACACCAATGACGATGGCTAGATTCGAGAAATTTCTAGGTTCTCAATATAGAAGGCACAAGTACCAAGGCATATTTTAGGTGTATTGATCCAAAAGGTCGTTATGAGTGCTGGGAAGGATTGACATAACACAGAGAAAAATAGAAAGACGTCCTTATTTCTGTATCGTTCATTAGTAACAATGAAAACTGTGTTACTTTTGAGAAAGAAGGGAATAACAAATGAATAGTATTTTTAAGAAATACATGTCATCCAAAAGTTTGATTTCTAGTTAGGTACTAAACAAAAAGCTTATTTTTTTTACTCTGAGGCATTTCAATGATTAGGACGTAAATCGTTTGCCATGATTCTCCAGCTACTGAGTTTTGGAACAGGCAAGGAGAACTGAATCATAGTTGCGAAGCGGAAGACAGTTTCGTCGATTGATGTCAGAGCAACAGAGAAGATGGAGACGGGAAAGAGAAATGTGCCAAGAATGAGATACTGTGTTGCAAGGAATCATGGGAAAAGAGGGCAGAAAGGAAGAGAAAAGAAGAGGACGAAAATGTATGGAAAGCGAGTAACAAAGCTGCAAAACAGATGGGAGTAAAGAGATAGCAGAAGAAGGTGTATACACTTGTCTGGCGGGAAGAGGGAAAAATGAAGAAGACATCTCTTTCTGTGTGTCTCTTCATCCGGTAGAATGTTATTGGTCCCGGAAAGAAACTAGTAGCAAAGAGAGAAAGAGGGGAAATAAACGACTTTGGCACAGCACCATCCGGCAGAGATAACAATCGCTCACGTAGGCAAAATTTAATGGTGATACGTTATTTGCTCCTTTGTAAGGCAGATGAATGACCTGTTTTTTTATTTTCTTCTTGTATTTCTACAGACGTAATACGAAACAGAAGTATATAGTTCCCTAAGCAATATGATTGGCAACTTTACATTCAAACAATTTTTTTTGTCTATTTTTTTATTAAGCTCTGCTTTTCCGTTTTCGTTTTGTTTTTTCTAGGTTTCTCTACGTATAATAATAAAATTTCTTTTCCCTCCATCTTTTCTAAAATAAAC
>JAGDQP010033571.1:1401-20591 GCA_022664845.1 Lepisma saccharinum | reverse complement strand
TGCCGCAAAACCGATTTTGCCGGAAAACCGAACGTCTATAGGTTTACGGAAGTATTATAGAATACAATGTAGGAAACGCTAGACTTAAGTGAACAGTGACAATCACGACAAACACCAAGCTAACGGAAACACGGTTACAAGGGTCGTAAACATCACTGTATAACCGCGTGCGGCACAGACGAACAGCAGATGACAAAGAAATGGCGGTTACAGTTCAGCGCAGTGGCACGACGTTGCGGACAAGGTCTGTGAGCCCCCGAGCAGAGGCGGAAAAAGCCGAACGCGAGTGGATTGTCCGATGTCGGTGTAACGGGATAGTTTTACCCCCATCGAATTTTTACCACCCGGTAAAAAATTCACGGGGTATTTTTACCCCCCTGTTGGTTTCAGTGAACATCAAAGAAAATGTTAAATCTTTTTACATATAATTACTATATAAGAGATGCTGCATCTGCACATATAGTTTGGTCAATGGGGGGGAGGTTTAAAATTCAACCGTGAAATTTTTACCCCCACGTCGGTTATCCTTTTCTTCAAAGAAACATCCTGTATTTTTTCATATAATTACTATGTAAGAGATGCTGCATCTGCACATATAGTTTGGTCAATGAGGGGGGGGGGGGTAAAAACTCAACCGTGAAATGTTTACCCCCACGTCGGTTTTTCTTACCTGCAAAGAAACATCCTGTATTTTTACATAGAATTACTATATAATAGTTGCTGCATTTGCAGATATAGTTTGGTCAGTGGGGGGTAAAATTCAACAGTGGAATTTTTACCCTCCAGGTCGCTTTTGCTGAATTTAAAAGAAAACCTATGCATTTTCTAAATGTGTGTCCTGCAAAAGATATGCTTTATTTATTGTTGGATATACCGGTACTATGGTCAATTGCCGGTGAAAAAAATCAGTTGTGAAATTTTGCCTCCATTTTAGTTTTCCTTAAATTGCAAGATAAAGGCAAGATTTTCGACAAGAGGTGGCAGCACTATCTCCGTATATGTCTAATGTATTTTTATCGTTGGAATAAATGTCAATGCTGCTCCTACAAATTCAAACCTACAGAGTTCAAACTTTCAGGGAGGAAAGTTCATAACAAATTCAAGAGTTCCATGCGTGCCGATTTTTCATTTCCTTTCTTGTTCCTTGTTGAAATCATTTCATTATTGTTATGCCTATAACAATGAAGCTCTTTCGACAATGAAGAAAAAATACAATAAATAATCTACACAGATATAACTCTTGAATCGGTTATGAACTTTCTTCCCTGATAGTTTGAACTCTCTGGGCTTGAATTTGTAGAAGCAGCGTGGAAATTTCGTGCAACGATAAAAATACATTAGACATATACGAAGATAGTGCTGCCATCTCTTGTCGGATATCTTTGTCTTACATTGCCCTGAACTTTATTATTATTTTGTTACTTTTTATACATTATTTCTTCATAACTTATGGGGAATCTGTGCATGATGTTTTGTTATTGCGGGTAAAAATCAATCATGATTTTTTTTACACCACGTCGGTTTTCCTGAACTTCAAGAAAAGTTTGTGTTTTTAATATATGTTTGTTTAGGAAAATATGGGGAATCTGCTTATGTGGTTTGTTCGTAGGGGGTAAAATATCTACGCTGAATATTTTTTCCTTGATTTATTTTATTTAACTTCAAAGAATCCTTGTGTATTTTGATATATAATATATGCAGAATTTCATTGTTTGGTTTGTTAATTGGTGGTGTGTATCTGGTGTGTAATTTTTATCCCCACATACGCTTTCTTCAACTTCAATAAACCTTGTATAGTTTTGTTCATATTTACTGCATAATATATGTGGAATACGTGTATACCTGGTGGTTACAATTAAAGTGACAATACACAGTTTCCAAATGTGAAGGCAATTAACGTATCACAGTGATACTTGGTAGTCTTATATAAAGTGAGACATTGCGGAATGCTTTTACGCTGGGAAAAAAAAGTTCAAAGTTTCTCCATCAGGCGGAAATGTGGCGCTGTACAAACTGTCAACAGGTAGAAATGTACAGATGAGATTATGACCTAGCCAGGAAAGATCAAACACGTGGGAGATGTGTAATATGAACAAATTTATTAGCAGCACATTTTTGTACAGCATATTTTCACCTGGTAGATAAAATTGGAACTAATTTTCTTCTTATCTTTAAACGATACTTCATTGTCTCAGGCTCAGCATATCTAAGTAGTATCAGTTGTTGTACTACGTTTATATCCACCCGCACTGGGCCAATGTGAATAATTTCACTTTAATTGTTACCACCTTGTACTTTAGTCAATGGCGGAGTAAAAATTTTTGGTCAAATATTTACGCCCAAGCCGGTTTTTCTTAACTGGAAAGAAAGTTTGTGCATTTTATATATCATTACTTTCGAGGATAGCAGCAGACCGAGATATGTGAAAAGAAAAGGGGGAGACCTTCATTCAGCAGTGGATAAGAAACGGCTGATTATGATGATGATATGTCGTTACTACATAAGATATGCAGAATCTGCATATTCAGTATAGTTTGGCGCATGGGGAGTAAAAACACTAACCGTGAAGGGGACCGTGACTTTAAAGGATCCGTGTGTGTTTCTTAACATTCATTTATAAGATATATTGTATTTCTTCTGCAGGTTTGTTACAGGGGGTAAAATTTTCAGGTGATTATTTTTATTTGGATGACGAGCATGGGTGGACTGGCCATAACAAGGTACACCGGATAATAGAGCGTGCCGAATAAAAAAGCGTCTACTGTACTCTCTTAAATGTGTCTTTAGCACTAAACATTATTACACGATAATCTTCTTTAGTTGCACTTAGTGTTTATTTGAAAAGTTGCAAAGTCCATGGACTGAGCTGAGTTTGGCAGAAATTCTAATAGTTGATCTTTTATTATCAAACAAAATAATTAAATGATTGCAAATGTGTTGTTAAATATACTTGTATTCATATAGAAAATTTAAGTGCATGGTTTATAAAATGAGAAAAGTGTTCATGTTTGATTGTACATTATTGTTGCTGTTTCTGAGAATGATTAAAAATAGACTGAGCAACTAACTTTCCGAATCATATTCCTCAATTAAGCAAGTTTTTCAACTAAATTTCAAGTTGCTGCTTTCGAAATAAAGGCCATTTATATTTGTACATGAGAAAATACTCACTAAAATAAAATAAAAATGTTTTGCATAAATATGTAAATCCAACCAAAGCTCCTGTCATTTGTGAGATTAGAAAAATGTTCGCCATATGAGTAGGCAATTCTAAGAGTTATCCAGATGAAGAAAAAGTAATTAAAACAGCATTAATTTAGAGAATCGTTCCTCCTATTTAACTTCACCAGTTCATTCATCACATGCCTCAATATAAGACGTAATCATCATTAAAATGCTCCTTTTTACTAGACGTTTCCTCTTCTTCACCCAAGCTTACCGTACGAAAGAAGCAGAAAATAGACACACGTTTTGGAATATTACACTCGTAATTAATCCTTAAAAGGTGATAGTAAAAGGGATGAGAAAATCAAGTCAGACTTTAAGAACGTTCCCGCAACTTTGAATCATTATATACAAAAAGGTGATATGTGACAAACTTTTAAAAAATAACGTCTCTGCAGCAACTAACTCTTATAGAATAGATGCATAACCTATGCCAAAAAGAGACATGTGACACTATTCTTTGTGGTTAATTAAAGAGTACGCGAAATATGCGAAAAGGTTTGTTAATTTGAAAAGACACGATTGTGCTCAGTATTACCTATAAGTATATATGTATAAGAAAGACTTTCCGGGTAAATTAGTTACTAAAATTTACAACTTTATATTTTAAAAAGACTTCTTAAATATCTTATTCGACCTGAGGCAAAAATGCCTAAGGGCCTTACGATTTAAGTTCAAATTCAAAAAGCCTTGATGAACACGAATTGTTATGGTATAAGTTATAACACGTTCGGAAGATCACTATTCTCAAAAAACAAACCTTCATACTGATGGGGTGAAGGATAATTTGAAAATGTAAACAAGGAAATAATGATTATATAATTAATAAGATAAATTAAATTTAGTTATTGTCTGAGCTAAATTGATAGTAATTTGTTTACTTCAGAAGACTTCGGATGGCCTAGAAAGCCAATTTCAAAAGTTAAATGATACCATTTTTTCCGAAGAAGTTTACATGAAAATACTTTGTTTTGATATTCCAGCCATTACAGAAGCTGTCCCGATTTTTTAAACAAATAGGTGGCAGCCCTGACTATTATACAAATGCAATCAATAAAAATCCTGCTGCCAATGTGTGATATTACAATAACAAAAGACAAACAAATGCTGAAAACTGACATATCATGGGTATGAATTTTAAAATGAACCCAAAATACAATGGTTAAAAATATCTACTTGATTTATAAACGAATAGTGTGACCCTTAGAGTCACGAATCAAAATTCTCGAAAATGTAAAGTGGTCGGGAGCACAGAAATTGGAAGTAGAAACCATTTTTATCTTCACGAAAGAAAGAAGGTTAGTATAAATTTTTTGCTACTAACAAGATGCTCATGTGCTTTGTATGAATACCAAACCATCTCTTGAATTTTACGTTCGACCTTCCTCTTGTGTATTCTTACTTTTCGTTAACAGTTATTGAACTTGAAAGGCATTTTAATAATTAATTAAAAAATTACTAATTTTCCTCTGTCGCTCTTGGTACATTGCACCATTATTTATAAAGAGTAAACCTCTTTCTCCTGTTTGAAACACACACAACAATAGTGACCATTGACGTAGAGAACCAACCATGAGAGGTTAATTACGGCACAAAGCAGCTTTTATATATTTTTTTCCTGCATGTTTTATTGTGCAAATAACCATGATGTTAAATGAGTTTGCTGTACAACGTTTAAGTAATTTAGAGTGCCTGTGATTACCACCATTTACTGTATTTGCAACTATGCATAATGAAAGTACAGTACATAATTTTTTTTGCAGGTGATTTATTTGCTATAGGAACAAAAGTAAATATAGTACGTCAACCAGTGTTAATAGCCTTAAAGCACTTCCAACGCACAGATACCCTGTCAGTCAGTAAACAGACAGAATTTGAAACAAACCAATAAACACTTCGTAAAAGGGATTCATTGAAATTCAACATATTTCGTTTTACTAAATTGTTTACCTCTTGAGAGACGTGGAAAATTCCACTTGTTGCCATGCTATTGCTTCGCACTTTGTAGAAACTTCAAAATATATTTACTCATATAAAATATTGCTGTGTAATTCTTGTTAGAAATAGTACTCATATTTCCAAAACAAGAATAGAAAAGTTTAAACTTCTAATACTTCGGAGTGGCAGATATTAGAGCACTCGAATTTTTACACGTAAACACGGGTTCAATTACAACCGTGGTCTATTGAACGGAGTAGTTGAAATCCAATTTTGCCAAAAACTGTAGGTCTTGTCCTTAGAAGCTCAACAACTCGCTTATCACGTTAATGAAAATAAGTTGTCAATATTGCACGGAAATGCTACTTATTATGAATGAACAGTGCGTTGAAGAACTAAGTGTATCATTTATGCAACTCGCAAATTGATCGCTGCAGTAACATTCGTACTCCACAGGATTCTATTCTTGCCAAGATCAAGCCAGTTTTTATCACAAACATCTATTTCACTAAGATCCCTTCCAATATTGTCCTCTTAATGTCGTCTTGGTCTTCCCAACGGTCTCTTTCCATCTGGCTTCCAACCCAGATAGAATATAGTCTTCATTTCTTCTCATTCGAGCTACATGGCCTGTCCATTTTATTGGTCACGATTTAATTATTCGTACATCATCGAGTAAGTCGTACAGTCCGTGACGTTCTTCATTATATAGTCTCCCCCTTTCTCCTGTCATCTCATCTCTTTGTGGTTCATATATTTTTCTCAAAACCTGGTTTTCAAACACTTATGCTCATCCGCTAGGGTCGTACTCTAAGTTTCGCAACCATAAAATAAAATAGGCAGAATAACCGTTCTGCATATTTTCCGTTTCAACGTATTTGATTTAATTTGTGATGTGAGGACTTAGAGGGGTCTCTGAACTGAACACAAACATGCGTTTTCCGATGCCAACCGATGTTTTATTTCTTCCGTGACCTCGTTCTTGCTTGTATTTAAATTTGTTACTTTCTCTACGAAGTCATTCTTAATTGTTATTTATCTATCCTGTGTTTCGGCTTATCTTTTTTTTTTTTTACTTTCACCTGTAGACCTACTTCATCACAAGCTTCTACTATGACTAGCGGTTATTTTGTAGCGTTTATATTGTTATTATTAAATCTACATCATACACGTATACGAACAATTGGTTTAAGCCATTCAAAGCCTCCTTGTCTTCTTTTATTTTAGAATCGTATATTCTAATGCAAAGTTAAACAGTAGTGGTGGTAAGGCATCACATTGTTTCAAGTACGAGAAGCAAGAATAAAATAAAACAAATTGAACTTGTGAAGAAATTAAAAAAAACACACACACACAAAATGCATATATATTTTGTGTTGTAAGAAGTTTGTTCAAACTATTGCGAACTAATTACATGTACTGCGAAATAACTGGAGATTTTGTCGTTTGTTTTTTTATTGTCAGGTTTGCTTCATCAGGTATTAATTAGTATTGTTCCATAGATTGTTTCAGTTCCTAAAACAAATATCTTTGTTTGTCTCTTTTTTCTGTGTCCTCTTCACCTCCTCTCTGTTCCTCCTTCATCCACACTTTTAGTTTATTAAGTTTCTGCACACTGCTTGCTTTTTCGTTATTGCACTATTAACGATAAAATTTTCACTCAACCATGTTAGTAATAATGACATATGTTACATCAAAGCAACAAAATATGCACGTAAGTACTCATAACACAATTCAAGATCTGAATTGCAAAACATCCCAAGTCCAGCAGAGTACTTTTTTTCAGGAGGAACAATAAGCACTCCAATGTCTTCATATGCTATCCTATTCATATTATTTTTTTTGTATTAAAAAAGATTTTTTAGGTGAGATCAGGACGTAATATTTACGGGTCTAGGACGTTTCAGTGCAGGGCAATTTGGTGTAGGACTTTTAATGCAGGTCGTTTCAGTGTAGGATGTTTCGGTGCACGCATGTTTCGGTGTACGGATGTTTCGGTGTGAGGACGTTTGCGTGCAAAGGATGATTCGGTGTAATGGTGTTTCGATGTATCAAAGTGTTGATTTAAAATACTTGGTATTTTCAATTTTAATTTGTGTATCATCATAAAGAGTACAGTAATTGTTGTTATTGAGTGACGGAGTGTGTAACTTCTTCTGGTCTATAATATATAGGAGTACTGTGCGTATTAATCGAAGGATTAAAATATCCCCTACCGCTAAAGGATGTAAAGTAGGGTGTAACTAGCATTAAATCTTTTGTCTCAGATTTTTAATTAATAATAAACGATAGCAATGCTATAGCTAAGCATGATTTAAATTAAAATTATATATTTGAAACTTAACAAGTTTGCTTTCTATTGTCCCTCTTGGTTTGCCTTTAGTTTATAGTTTCCGAAAGTTAAATTTTAATTGGAAGAATTTACAATATTATAAAACTTGACTGGTGCCAATATTCTGGCGGGATGAGGCGGTATTCGTCTTAATATAAATATACAGAAGTAAACTTTTCATTAGAACTGGCCTGTGATTGGTGAAGAGAAGAAACGTAAAATTAACTTTTAGTTGGAGATGTTCTGTTATTACTGGATATAAGTGAACAGTAAATTACGTAAACTGTTATGTTACTCCGAAATTACGTTCCCATTTATTTGGCTAAATTGAATTCCCTGGCTTTTCCAGAGTACTATTCAAAGATTCGCGGATAATTCAGAACGACTTAACTTCGAAAAGGCTTCATTTAAGCTTGCAAAGCTCAGCCTGTAGCCGCTCTTCCACCTGCATGATCAAGTGGCGGAGCATCTTCAAAATTGCAAAGCATACATATTTATTTTAAACTGACCTATTTAAAATTTGGGAGAAAAAATCAATATCGTAATTAAACATGATACATTGACGTTCATGTATCGATAACTGGCAACTTTTCTACTCAAGGAAGTTATCATAGAATCTTAATCTAAAAATTACAAAGTAAATTATCTGATATAAAAATAGAACTCTTCCAAAATAATTTAATGTGAGTTTAATCTCTTTGCAAATAGTCACTCGCATACGGGCAACATAAATTAATGAAGAGTTAGTATTATAACCACTTAAGTGGCGTTTCGAATTAAATTCAGATGTAAGACTACGGATCTAAAATGTGACAGGATACTCAAAATATGTACCCTTCCACATAGTATTCTTAAAATAGTAGTGGTGAATTAAAAATAAATATATCAGCTATCAGTGATGCTTGAGGAATCTTATCATGTGGGCAGAAAACTGAATGCATGGAAGGAACTCAAGGGTACATCCGCCTTTTGTCACACAAAGAATTTGAGTTAAGCTCAGGACATGTATGGCATTTAATTAATCTGTCAATGCTTTCAAGTTATGTTAACATTAACACGTTACTGTGAATAATACACTTATTTTTCGTAATGGTGACAGTTCTAATCCAATAGTCGCTCAAAATTAAGATTTTGTGAAAATTAACGATTATAGCAATTACTGTAGTCAGTGCTTTACACAGAGTCCTTAGGGAGGAAAAGTCTCACCTCTAAGTTTTGATTTTTGCCTTAATATGTTCTTTCTGAAGTTTTCATCATTCTACAATGTAAGGACTTAGAACTGGAAATGTTAATATTTATTACACTAAAACCTTGTTTATCCGGATGGGACCGGATTCGTTCCGGGTAAATCAGATTATTTTTGACTCCATCAACTATATTTCTGACTCCTTTATTTTTTTAAAAATTGTAAATCTGACAAAAATGAAATAAAGATCTTGGGAGTAACATGGACGAAGGTGTTTAAACAAACCATTGTAGGAAATCAAAATATACTTTTAGGACGAATGGTCCATGATTTAACAGCAGATAAATAATGTTTTTCGTCATTGATATACACAACTCGATTCTTGAATAAATTTGTGTACAGTAAAGCATATTATATTATGCAAATAATCCCGTTTCAACAGATTTGTTGGACAAAAGTAACAGAATACTCAGGTATGTTTTAAAGGTACAAGAAAATGTTGTAATCGTGAAATTTGATACCTTCCATGTGTTCAGGGAGGTGTGGGACTAAAAATATAAACATCCAGGCGACAGCACTGCTGATAAGCCGATGTTTTGATAGCATATGTGAATATAGAGATAACCTTCTCTTTATAGTGATGATTGTATTAAACAGGATTACATTGGATACTCCTGTAAATATAAGATCACTTTGGGCTCCAATGATACCTATTAACCAGATAATAATTGAGATAATGTATGCGATTATTAATCATATCAAAATAGATGGGAAATAAAACAAACTTTTATATTTCTCCAAAAAATGAATACTAGCTGGACAAACCCGTTAAACGTTGTTCGTAAGGAAGACTGGGAGCATATTTGTGGGTATTTAAATGATCTTAAATATAACCCTCGTATTCATTATAGATTATTTATTCAAGTGTATAATTTGCAATCATATGGGGTGAATTTATACAAGAAAGGTATAAGTAAGTCTGATAAATGCGAGAAATGTGATCCTATATAATTCTCTCTTTGAATGTGCTAAACAACAAAAGAATTCGGAAAAATGTTACCAAATTATTACAAGAATAGCTCGTCATCAAATAGGAGACATTGATGTAAAAATAGTATTTCAAAGACCTAGCTATCGATATTTTCCGTCGACAAGACGTAAATATTTAACGTGGTTATCGGCGGAAACGCTAGATTTTGTAAAACGAAATAGAGAATATAATGACGTGAATTGGTATATTGCATATTTGAAACTGACATTTAACCAAATACAAATAAAAGAAAAATGAAAAAAGAAAATGCGAACTATGATAGGGCATTGTATTAAGATGATGTTATTCTACTACAACAGTAATAGGAGAGACATATATGATATAGTTTAACAGTTTTTGTATCTTGACTAAATAAAAAAAAATGGTAGAGGGTTGGCGTAGTATTCGGAAGGTCGTGGGTTCGATCCCAGCGGCCGACCATCTTAACTGAGGTTTTATTAAAGTTTTTCTCAGTCACACCAGCTAAATGCCAAGATGACACCTTCAGCATAGGCCCTGACCGATCCCTTCCCAAATCATTTCCCCTCCCCAATTCTGTCCAGTCTTAGATGCCTAAAGGCCATAAATAAAATTCAAGTTCAATTAAAGGGTAAAAAAAGTAATACGCGGTGCCGAGCGAAGATGTAATGTGTGTTGATACGCGTCTGATTATTGAAAAGGACATCTCCTTACTAGTAGTCCGATTAGTAATGTAACCTGTTAATATTTTAATCATAAGTTGGAGGGTTTTGGGACAAGTAATTTCGAATTCACAAGTCCCTTGGATTGCTGTTTTTTTGCACCAGGTTATCCAGAAAACGTGCTAAAACTTGTCAAATTAAACTACTAAGTTTAGAGAAATATTACTATTTGAAGATGTTATTGAAAATGTGTAAAATTTCTTCTTGCTCCCTGCTTAAAGTAATTTTGTAATGAAAAGACTGTCAATGTTACAATTTAGTGTAGTTTATGTCCATAAGACCCGTAGTAAATTCATCTCTGATGGCCGATCTCTTCAAATCCTGTTAGTACATGTCTAAACAAGTGTGAACCACAAGCGTGGACGTTGAGCCGTGGCCATTTTTTTATGGGCGTAGCCCTTTGCCAGCAGCGACATTTTTTTAGTCATTGCCGACTTTTCTTAAAATGATTGTAGCTTCGGCAGTAATTGTAGGAGAACAATAAATTAGGACTATTTTCTTTTCAAATAGTCCACGAAATGAAACGAGGTATAAATAGCTAGGAGTTAGAGGGAGAAAAGGCCCAATTTTGGTTCATGTTATAAAATCTGTTTTTAATCTTTAGTAGGTTTGGTTATATCATCCCATGTGCAATTTGATGATAGAATATTGTGGGTGGTGCTATTTTCTTCCTTACGAAGAGGTGATTTTCACCGGAGAACAGCGACGGGGAGGGGGAGAACGACGAAGAATATCAGAATTCTAAATATTTTTATTTACGCGTTTCAATCCAGGGAATCAACTAAAAAATACCTCTGACCTAAAAACGGTCAATAGAAATGATATTTTGACTACTCTATACAGAAATAGCTTATATTACACCGTTTAGAGTTCGAGAACTGGACGCCATTTTGAAAATATGGCGAAAAAATATGTTTTCGCATTTAAGTCATAAACGGTGGCTTGTACAGAAGTTTCGTAGAAGCACAAAGTGAAAGATCGTATTTTCTTCTTTCTGAGTCTCTTTTATAATTTGCGTTTTAGAACTTACAGTTACAAACTTATCACTGGATTTTATGTTGTAAATTTCAACTCTTATACGAGAAATGAATTTAAAAATATTGTTTCTCAGTTTCATGGCTATACAAAAGTCTGAGAACTCTCGAGTAATTCGTGAATGGCTGTAGGGAGTGAATCCAAATGTTGGATATCGACAATGGAAAGACGGGTTTCATGTCAGCCATCTTGAAAGCCGCCATCTTGGAGTAATGTAAAGTTTTTAAAATTGAAATGGCATCACGTGGGATATCGTTAAAGGTTAGGTCGTTCTCAGAAGCTCAAATATGAAGCCGTTTTTCACTACGTTTATTTGTGTAGGTGATAGAGGGATATGAAGTCTCGGAATTTACGAAGGGCCATGGTGTGCCATTGTGTTGTTGGGGGCGATTCGGCATGGCCCCCTCTTCATGAAAGGGTCGAGATTGTGCTGGCAAGTGGTGGTCTCGGTCCATGTTTCTCGAAACGGAAGCTATTTGAAATGGGTATACTGCTTTCTATATGATTGAGTATTTTATGAAGGGAATGTTACGATAGGGCATAGTTTAAGATCCTGAACATTACCTGAAGAGTGCACTCCAATGAACGTCATCCCTCAAAGTCATCTCTCACCTATTTTGGATATGTGCTTTGGACCTTCAAAAATACATACGCTACTGTACTTCATGCACTATCTCGCTCCTATCTCAAGTAAATATAAAAATAGATTAGTGTATATCATTGTGAACTGTGCATACCACCAGAAAAGATATTATTTTGTCAAAATGGAAAATAAATACAATCAACAAAATCTCGTACTGTAGCTAAGCTTGTTTGGTATTTAAAAACATCTAAAAAAAATTGCATCTCATCCTTGGCTTTAATTAAGATACTTCGTACAGCATTTTCATGAGACACGGAGCATTAGAAGAAGAGGACAAAGAGTTTAATTGCAACTTATGTAGGAGCAGCTCACGCCAAAGGAAAATGGCATCACAAATTGGAAATTAAACCGAAAGGAATACTTGTATGAGATGTTAATAACTAACCATTCCGCTGTTTTGTAACGCACAGATGATCAAACATCCATTAATTTCAGAAACATCCAATGTTAAACGAAGTGTTTCGGAGGTTGGGAGTGGGATGGGATTGGCTAGTTTCCAACTTACAGATTTAATTAAATGTGGCGGAGCATACCGATCTACAATCATATAACAAAATAGCTGAAAACAGTAAGAACAAAATACGTATCTGAGGCAATTTATATTTTTTCTTCTTACATTCGCTAACGTTAACTGGGAAACAAATTAAAGCTCAGTTTTAAAGAAGAATTTGTAGCTTCTAAGTAAAGAAAAAAAAAGTTCAGATTTACATCGAAATTGAAAAACGGTATAAACTAGCTTTTATTTATTCCAAACAAAATGTTAACGGATTTTTTTGTATGTAAGGAATTAAATAATAAAGCCAGAGTGAGAACACAACTTATGTCCCAATGGTTTGGAATCCGACACACTACCTATAACGCTTTCTTTGATAGAATATCGCGAGCTATTGCTAACAATAAAGGCTCTTACATTCCATTTTTGTCCGTCTGTCAGTCTCCAAAAAGTAGCTTCATTCATTTGTTAGAACTAACGGCAGGTGACACTGCAGGTTAGTAATATGCTGCTCTCTGGTGAGAAAAAGTAAAAATAATTGTATTTGGACTTCATCACGTAATATATTTATTTGCTTATAACGGGGTCGTCCTTCTTGAAGAAAATTAATTCAAATAGAAGAAGTTTGGGGGAAAAGTTCGGGAAAAAAGCTGTCTTATAATCAAATTTCTTAATTTCAAATAAAAGGAAAGATAAATATTATTATTGTTGTAACTGTGCTTTGATGACAGATGAAATACATTTTTAGAATGAAAATGTAAACCATCTACGAATTATTATGATTATCTCAGTATTGTCCGTCTGTCAACCATGTCAAGAAATACATCTCATGAAACAAAAGTTGAGACGTGAGTAACATGTTGAATACGTCTGAACTAAACCAGCAGAGAGCGCCGAAACCATCTTAAACAGTGCAGGGGGTCCCATAAGAGCAGGGATGTACTAATTGTACAATATCGTCCTTTGGGGAGAGTATCGGATGCAATGATTTCGGGCATGCGTTATAGTGCACAATGGCGGCTTAATATAATGTGGATAAAGGCATGGCGAAACCTAATGCAAACCTCTGTGTTGTTAATTATGGTAACCATACTCAACTTTCAGTGATACTAACTAACTGAGCAGTTAAAACTAGATGCATTAATATGATATCAAGAGGGCCGGATTTATGAGTCTAGGCGCCCTAGGCCCATGACTTCCAGCGCCCTCTCCTCATCCTCCCTTCCCTTTCCTCCTTCCCACCTTCAAACTATGCCAAATTACTCTCCTCCGTCTTATCACCATTTAATAATAATAGTAATAAAGAAATAATAATTATTTAGCTCTACGAATGTGATTATTTACAAAATATGGCCAATAATATCAATAATAATAAAATGATGGTATGGAATACAGTGTCCCACAATGACCAGTTTTAGTTGAATAACTGTACGACACTTCTGGGAGACGTGTTAGTTACAAAGAACAGGAAGGTAATACAAACTATTTTTATACACACAAAAGTACGTGTCGTAAAAACTAGCAACTTCAAAGTAAAACTGTCTAAAAATGGACAAAGCGACCTTACTTGATATATATGCTAACAATTATTTAAATCTGTTTACTCTCTATATGACCTCATTCTTATTTATTATCACTCTATCTCCTTCATCCTCAATGTTTATTTATTTTTTTCGCCTTATTTATTATAGCTGAGTTAAGGTCACAAAACCTTTTCTTCCACTCAGGCACAAATATAAACAGCACGCTCTTTTTCTGAGTACAAATAATATAATAAATAACACATCACATGTATATCAGAGTTTCCTACTTTAGAATATCATTGTAATACAAGTAATAATAGGAGAAGAAAAAAGACGTAGATCAAATGATGTATATAAAATCCTGTAGAAAACCTTGCTCGATTCATTGCTTGGTGACACATCTAATTATTAAACAATTTCTCAACACTCTTCCGGTACATTGCCAGCGAATCTATGTTTCTGATACATCGTACCGGTTTAAAATAAGCGATCTCAGGAGCCTAATCGGCATACAATTCTTTCAAACTAAAGAGAATGCAGATATTACTTTCGTAAAAAGGTTTACGAAAAGTGTAATAACGCTTTACCAATTTAGCGATCTTCTACGTTCTGTTTTCGATAATCTAAATCAGTAACAGTGCGGATAAATAATTAATCAAAACGCACAAATCTTTCTGCCTTTGTATGTGGACGAGGAAGCGCTTGGAATAGTACACCTGTTACGAAATTTGGGTCAGAAAATCTCGATGCAAATGTGTGATATACATTTTAGATAAAATACAATAGAACAGATTGAAAAGTGATTAATTAACGGGTATCACTTTTAAGCGCAGCAAATAAATTATATTACATTTGCATATGGTAACCTAGAGAGAACAAACCATCAGTAAACAAAACGCTGGACGAGAGAGACTATAAAATGTGGAAGAACGCAAAGAAAACAAGACGAACAACGCCTGAAATGAAGAGAACGGTAGCAGTGTTTTCATACCACTAGAAAACTTTATCTACCTTAACCATTCGCAACCGTCATCATGAGTCCAACCTCAGCTTAGATAAATATAGAGAGAAATTCTGCTGAAGCGACGTCAACATGGTACTCGACAAAGGTGCACAAGAAATCATTGAGTATCTTTCCCGTATGAAAGACTCCGCGTCCTCTTCATAGATTGAGTAATTATTTGTTTATGTCCCGACAATCGTCAACCACTAGACTGTAGAGAACTTGGAATTGTTCCATACTTCAAACATATATCTCACATGTTCGGCGAGAGTGACTCCATCACGTTTTGTAGCTGCAACATCAGTGGTCATGGATGTATCTCATTCCCATGATGGAGAGGATTAGATGTGTGTGATCAGGCATATATTTTCTAGCCTATTGTTGCATTATTCCACCAGCATAAGAGAATGATTAATTTAACAATTTGATAATGCTTGTCACCATCACCCTCAAGAGGTGGAGGATTTCTTCCGGAAAACAAATATAGCAACAGAAACCAACCAGTTTTTTTTTAGATGCAAAGTGCATTGCGTTTGCCTGAATCAACTCAAAACAGTCTCACAGAAGCTCATCTGGAAATTATTCGGATGTCTCCTATGCAGGAGGGCCACGGGTTAGACCACAAAACTTTGAAAAATCTTTTCAGCAGTTCGTCAGATTGAGTACATTGCAAGCATGTTGCAATGTATGGGAAAACTTAGTAGAGTATTAAACGTTACACGGTAAGAATCAAGGGACTTGAATGGGACACTTTATACTATGCCTCGAAACGATTGTTTACTTTTTAGATATTCTTCGTTTTATATTATTTATTTATTCCTACCAGAGGCATCATTCGACTGTTTGTTGTTTACAAGTTAAAGAGGAACGTCTCATCCCTTTCTGAAACGTACATGTTGCAAAACATTTCTCTCTGATGTGTATATATATTCTTCCATAACATGAAATCTCCTTATATAAGTCGTCAAGGATACAACGGATATTTCTGAGTTTTGCTTCTCTTGTGACATATTGATATCTCATACACTGGAAACCACTCAGCAGAAAGCACTCGAAATTTCTCCCGAAGGAAAAAGGAGAAATGCTTCAGCTAAGGAAAGAAATGCTCATTGCGTGATCAATCAACGCTCTTTTCCAAAAGCCGAAATTGATGTCAAGGGAGATGGTTAATGAATGGAACAAGATGGAACAATTCCAATGAAGGTCAAAGTACTAAAGGTCAAAACAATAATTGAATCCTTGAAATTAACAAAGGATTGATGCGAAAATAGTAACAGAACGAATACATGGCTCAACGGGGAGAATTGAAGGAGAAAGAACTAGAAATACACACGCAAAGCTTTTGTTGTTAAAGGTTGTTTTCCAGCATCCAGGGCATTTTGCAGATAGCGGCAGGGTAGTCTCACGCCGTTCTTGCACGCAACCATTATCGAGTCTCCGCCAACTCTCACAACCTTAACAGTACTACTAGATTTCAGCATGCTTTGGCGATATCTAAAGTAATTTCTTTCAATTAGTTAAATGGCTATAGGCCAAAGAGTAGAAGTGTGTAAATCGAGTTTTAATATTTGAAGTTCTAACGACTTTCATAGCTTTTCACAATCTTCAACTGCTTGAATTTTCAAACGGTCTACTTTTTGAAAATGTCGTCAGCAACGTTATAACAGAGATTTAAAATTTCTGGTTGTTGTTTCCGAATGGGACCTAATATATACATAACTGTTTTGTTGTGGTAATGTTCATACATTGATGTTTCTGTAGGCTCCTTTGTAATATTCTCATTATTTGCTCTCCGTATTCTCCAAATGTATCAATGTTTATGTAATTTAAAATGTTCGCTGCAACGGTTTCCCAGTAATTTTCTTGATACTGTGCAACTGGTGGTCTTTATTTCTGATTTCAATTCAATTGTCCCAAGATATGCTTTACTATAATTACAGTTAATTGAAGCGTACACGGAAAGAAGGGGAAGGTGCACTTAAAAACATCTTAGCGCTTCCCAGTCAAGTTACCTTCGAAAAACTAAATATTTTGTGTGTTCATGATTTCATCTTGTAACTATTCTTACAGAAGTTTGTTCTACAAACACTCTAGTTATTATTTGGTGCACAAACGTGATATAGTAGTGCAACTGTCCTGCAATAGACGCTTATTAGATTATGTTATCACTAAGTTAGGTAGCTCACGAATATTTTATGTTATGCTTTTTTAATATTTTGTGTGTTGTACAGTATTATTTGAGCTTCTTTTACTATAGCAGCTTTTATGTAGGACCTTCCTAAGATAGAATATACATTCATCTTACGTGTTTAAATTGGTCTTTTTCAGTCATACTCCTTAATATCACAAAATTTATCCTACATCGAGTTTTGAAAACAACAATAGGAAACATTAAGCATGATTCGTAACCTTTCTGAGGATATCGGCTGTTAGATCAACGAAACAGCCGTATGATTTGTATAGCCACTTCACAACTAGAAATCATCTTTTTTAACAATATGCATTATAGAAAGTAACTGTGAAATTTTCTATGTTCATTTAAGAAGAGAAGCCAACAGTTCTGCCATCTATTTGTCTTGCTGTGAGCTAAAGATATCAGAAAAATCTTCAGAAAGAATGGCCAAAGTTACAAAGTTCCTCGTTTGGTGAGATCTGGAGCTCTTTTTTCCTTTCAATTATGCCTGATAGCATCACTCCTTATGTTTATTGTTTTTCACGTCTTTGTTTTGTATGAAAGTACATATGTATCTAGTTGTCACTAATAGTTATGAATATTTTCATTCACCTGGCAGGGAGACTACCCTCGTTTTTCTTCTCTTTTTTGGTCAATAAAAATCAGTCACTGTTGCTGAAGAAGATGGATCAGTTTTGTCAATTCTGTATTTGGTAGAAGATGCACTTCATAAACGTGATGGTCTGGCATTTCAGTCACGTCATGATTTGTGGTTGTCGGGTCATATTCAGTTTGTACCGGCTTCCTCCGCTGGATTATTATCGATCGTTTCTTGATACGAAGTGGTTAATCCTGATGATAATTAATCACTGATAGGTGCGTGTCTCTTTTAAATATTTTTTTTCTTTTCCGCTCTACGCGAGTGTCCATATTTTCTTGGTTTTAGTTTCATCCTTGTCTCCACCTTGTTCCTGGCGTTTCTGGTTTTAATAGCGTGAAATATTAAAACTAGAGAAAGCTAATCAAATGGAAAGAGCCTGCCAGAGAGAGAGACTACAGATTTTGAACCGCTCAATCAATTGATGTCGTTACTGAAATGCAATTGGTTTCTTTCTACATGCTTTCGTACAGGTACTAACATGAAATTATTAGAATTGAAAAATGAAACGAAATGGGAAAGGGCTTTCAGTTACCAGATTAATAACGGCATAACAAATGAAGACAACGAAACACCAATTTGCTTCTTTCTACCTACGGTTCAGGTGCTAGGACGGAATTTTTAAAGTAAAAAAGGACTTTCTTTCTTCAGAATCACCGGATTGATGACGGCCACATTTAAAGTTATTTTCGTATTAGAAATAAAGTAACAAGAAATATGTTGGACTTGTACCACCATCTTGAAAGATATATTGTTTCAAGGGGTAGATGAAATGTATCATCTTCATACAACCTATACCATTCTTTTTCATATTAACCCAAAGGCGTTAATTCTTTCAGAATATTAAGGATGTGTTCCATTGCTTATTTTATGACAGCCATATTGAATTTCAAACGAATCACTAAATATTGCGAAACAACTCTTCAAATTCATTTAGGCCGAGTAGCTCCATACTTCGAACTCATACCTTTCAAGATATTTTACTGTAGTGTTCTAACAAGGAAACATCAATTTAATGAGCAGCTAATTTACTTTAAACGATTACTGTTACAAGGTATACAAAAACTGGTTTTCAGTCTAAGCAATTTGATGAATATCTACATGCTTCTCTATATTCTAGCAGATATGATAATTACATGCGAATAACAAAACATTATATTTCGGTTTTAAGACAACCACGATAGATTTTAATCACCATCACATAAATATTATTGTAGTGAGGACTGCAATAATTTGATTCCAGCCCATTA
>JAGDQP010033570.1:0-15408 GCA_022664845.1 Lepisma saccharinum | reverse complement strand
TAGATGAACATAATATTTAAACTAAATTTAGTTTTTGCTTATGTCAAATTTAGCTATTCGTATATAAAAAGTTAAAGATGTATAGCGTCAGTTGCCAGTCGAGAAAGTAAATTTGACAAAGGAACTCTTTCCTTCAAAGGGTTAACTTATCGTAACTCTCGAACAACTTAGATGCTGTGCCTCCCAAAAGGATTGATTTCCCGTAAAACTCTTGTCGCTATATTATAAAGGGTGAGTTTCACCAATCTTCGTTAAGAATTGACAAATCGTTAAGTAATTTTAAGAGCTTCGAAATACATAAAACTCATTAACTAACTATTCTTTAAATTCTTAAGAAAGGTTGGTGCAACCCAACAAAAGAGTTCTAAGAACAACGTTTGTATGATCCGCTTGAAAATCTACTATTTAAGATTAAAAAATAAAAGCACCTCAACTTCTTATAGTTTTCTGCATACAAATATTCTGAATCCTATCCTCATGTTTCCTTCAAGCAACAATTATCACTTACCTGACTCCCTTAAGTTTCATTTTGTTAAGAATTCTTCCGTTCCTCTTGTGTTACAAATCTATTTTAGTCTAAGTCATTACGCTAACAAGTCGGAAGTTAATCAGAACCAGGGAAATTATTTAAACCTTCTTTTAAACTTTCGTTTAAACTTGAGAAAATTACTACGTATATTCTCTCATTTTCAAGGCATTCGGTTTTACACAAAGACTTACTACGTACACGGTGAAGGTACCTAAAGTACGGGAGGCTCTAATCTGTCTGTATGAGTCACTTTCTGAACAGGATCGCGGGGGAAGAACTATTCGTATATGTAATTTCGGGGTTGAGATGTATAGGTAAGAAAGACAGTTCATGGAAGACCACTTTTGGTTTGAGATTTAAATATAGATGGGTTCCAATTCTTTTCACAAGTTGTCATTGATAGACTGGACACTGAAATAACACAGTTTGTATCCTATGAAGTCTTAGTAAACATTGGAACTTTGTGTGAATTATCGTGGAAATTCTTGGAAAGAAAGTTCTGTCTATTGCGCATCTTCTAGACTCGATCATATGTGATCCGCGACAGAAGTCGAATTATAGATCAAGCTACCGTCAGACACAGATAGAGAAGTTATAAATCCATTATTTTCTTGAATAGATAACTTTTATTTTATTTTACAATGGCACGTTATCAACTGAATAAGGGCTAAGCTATAAACGTAGATTTTATGGAAGATTAAACTTACGTAACTGTTAAAGATGATAGTTTCCAGAGTAAGAAATGAATGTAAAAGTATAGCCAGCTGCATTAATGTTCTTGATGTAGGTTGATGACTTGAATGACGACACTCTTTTACGAAGTGTAAATTTTCTTTCATGTGCTGCATAGGCATGATGTCTGAGGGGTGATGTCTCTTGGCGATCATTTTCCGGGAGCAGGGATCGAGAATGTTGTGGGCAGGGTACCATCTCAACCGAGAAAAACCCTGAAAAACTTGTGACGATTGCCGGCAGCGGAGCTCTTGCGTCCCGATTCGATGTCCGCAACAATAACTACTGTACCACAGGGGCGGCAATACTCTCTTACTTACACGCTTCAATGATATGGGACTTTGTACAGGTCTCATATTTACTTTAGTCCTTGTTATTACCTATCACATTAATATTTAAAAATGCAGTTTAAAAAAAGCTTGTTTTAAATTTTCGTACCAGTAATTAAGAACTGTCGATTTTTCAAAATCATAGAATACTTCACAGAAGTGTCTGCAGACCATCGCATTTCTGTTAACTTTAACTACGAACATATCACTGACAAACAATCAAAGTTAACATACATAAGAGTCAACTGCCTACCTAAGCACGAACACTTTGTACAAACATCAGGTATCCACTCGTCACCAAAATAATGGCCTTCGTCATCACATGGATCGCATTTCCTCGAGTCGATACACTCACCATCCTTTAAGACCTGGAACAAATATATATTTTGTTTGAATTAAAAGCAATCCTTTCTCAAAATTGTTCTTCTAGGCGCAATGATTGCTACAGAAATTTTAATTAACTGACATAAACATATTTGAGAATAGATGTGAATAATTTTCTAAAAGGCTGTGTATTTTCAGGGCTGTATACTTGGTTCACAAGGGAAGTAATTCCAAAAATTTAATATGGAGCTACACCAGAAAAAAAGTATACCGGTACAGTAGTGCAACATCATATTTTGATAAATATACCAGCACATGTATGTTTTATATGTCTACGTATTTCGTACCGTGCATATACAATTGTGCATGCAATACTGTCAAAAATATTTAGTTGCATGTACAGTATACACATCCATATTGTTTCCTGCTCTTACATATAACTACACTAAACCCGATAAAGAATTAACAGGGTGACAGAAAAGAAAACAAGTAAAATATGTTCCAACCAAAGTTGTTAAGATTTGAATATGCTAAGAAATAGTGCGTATATGCAGTTATGTACATACATTTGAAAACTACAATGTTTGTTTATTTGTAAACATAAATTAATACTTACAGTGTCCGGTGGACAGAAGCATCCTTCTACAAGATCAAAGTTGCATTCTCCTAGTGTAACCTCAAGTGATGAATGAGTGCTGTTTCCGCATGTCTCCTGACAAGCTAGTCCACAAGGGCTATACTGGAAACCTAGAAAAGCAAATTTGCTTTAGAATTGAAGTCAAAAAAGGAATAAATGAAAGAAATTACAAAGATTAAAACTCAAATAAGCCATGTTCAAAGCTTTAACATTCAACACAAGGCAGGTATATCGTCCACTGTTTTATTCACGTGGTGAATAAAAATACTTGTAAAACTTATAAAAAACAGATGAGAATGGAAGCAGAGAAACAAAATAAATATCATATCAATGAAAAGCAGTCTACGATCTAATTCCAACGTATTCACTATTATTTACATGACACTTTCTGTTGTTTCTGTGATATTTTATCATTCTTGACATGACTTTGAGCTCTAGCATCGAGCAAATGTCCTATCTGAACATGACTCTGACTTGAAGAATCTGACGACAAGATTAACAAAACAGAGTGAGTTCAAATAGTACCTTCACACGGCGCTATACACCTAGAAGTCATGTCAAAATGTTCAAGCTATGACATCACCAATGAATGATTATTAAACTCATTCAGTAATGTCTATTTGAATCCTTGAAACAAATCTGTTGTTTCGAATATCTTACATATGTTTACTTAAAATGACAATATTTACATAACAAGCAATGTATATTTAGTATATTACAAATCGAAGTCATAACATAATCGACAATAATGTCAATAATAAAGATAGTTTCTTCCTTCTTAATCGGCTTGTTTCTATTAATAATCCGTCTGCTTATCCGTTTCCTGTCTTAGTATTTTCTAATTTCGTTAACAATCGGCATCTTAAAAAAAAAGCACTAAATTAAAACTTAATTAGGCAGCATGACAGTCATTTACGAGTCCTGTTCTTTCAGACGGCTGTTACATGAAAATTGAGAATTACGGGGTCAGTTTGACACCCCTTCCTAGCCATGTAACTGACTGAAACACTTCGTAGGTGACTTTTGTAACCATAATCCTCTATTTCTTTATTTGAAATCTCTCCAGTTGCCCCACGGCGCTGAGTCGATATCAACAATTTGAGCCCGCACCAGGAATCGAGCCCAAGACAACGCATCCGATCGGTATCTGATTCATTTAATTGAGAAACACTTAGATCTACTCCAAGAACATTAGTAAATACCGAAGTTACCTTCTACTCTTCTCGTCATTAGCCAATTAAATCTTTGCTCTGAACAAGATGCTCACATCGAAGCCTATACCATTACAACCGTATGATTTAGAGTACCATTTATATTGTTTTAATGTTGCTTAACATACGTACCATTGCTTAAACTTTAAGCTGTAGAAAGAACACACAAAGCTCCGATTGTTGAATAAAAAAGAAACTCTTACTTGATGGACAATCATATGGGCAGAAATCTTCCGATCTCCAATATAAGCATAAGTAACCAACTTCTAAACATTTAGCGGCATAAGCTTCGATGATTCGGCATGCTGATTCTTGAGGTTTCAGACTATGACAAGCATCAAAATGACAGTCTTCCAGGAAAGGTTTAGGATCAACAATGGGGTGGCACTAGAAAAATAAAGAACACCGTATAGTATCAACTAAAAGAGTGCAAATATTTTTGTTTTGAAGAAAAATGCAATTCTTTTATTTAAAAAATCACGAGTATTTTGTATCTGTAAGTTTTTCTCAAATGAAAAGCGGACAGTTGCCATATTTCCGTTATTATATTATGTATGATAATGATCCTTGGTAAGTGAAAAAAGGTTTCATGCTGAATCATTTGTTATTATCTACACATATGGGTAATAATGACATACTGTTTCATTTCATGTACCACTTTGGAGGCGGCGTGAATGGTTTAGTCACGATTCAATCAAGGACACTTAATGACGTGGACAATCACATCCATCATTGCCAAAACAATTTCTGGTAATGGCAAACAGACATTTTACGACAACGTATGGTCACCGGATTCAGTATACAAGCTGTTCAAACCACCTCTAAATTTGTAATTTTTATACGACAAGAAGGTAAAGATCGCAGCGATAAACTTCTTTTTAACAGTAACCTCCGAAGCTCTAAACCAAGGGATTTGGTCCTCTAGTACAAGGTAACCAAAATTTTTTTTGCTGTTTTTGACGTCCCATTAATCATGTGCTCACAGAGAGGAAACGAAATGACGCACGTGCCTGCCAAGCGATCGGGAGTTAGTCTGACCATTGATCTTCAGTAATACAGGCACGGTGCTTACACACAGCAGTCATAGGTCGTCCAGTGTAAAAGAGAAATGAAGCAGCTTGTTCGCGTGTGTTTGTTGTATGACTTTAAGGTGGGCCTGTCAGCTGCCGCATCAAGTCACCGCATATACCAGGCATTTGATGAGAGTGCCGTGAATGAACGCACCGCTAGGCATTGGTTCCAGAAATTCCGTTCGGGAGATGTGAGCCTTGCTGATGAACCTCGCAGTGGACGATCACATCTGTTGGGTGTTGAGGATCTAAAAACAGCCATCTAGGAGGACAATGGTCTAACGTGTGATGAACTTGAAGAAAGGTTCCATGTTTCTGCTGAAACAGCTTGTTTGTCCTTGCTCACTCGGCACCTGAACATACACATATTTGATCGCTTGCTCACTGGTGACGAAAAGTGGGTCCTCTATGACACTCCCAAGCGTACCAGACATTGTTTGTCGCCACTTGACCCTGTACCTCACACCTCAAGACCATCTCTGTACCCACGAAAGTTTATGCTCTCTGTATGGTGGACTTGTTGCCAAATGGTGCATTATGAGCTCCTTCCACCTGGTCAGACGATCACTGCTGACCTCTACTCACAGCAGTTGCAAAGGGTATACCGTGCATTGCCGCAGAAGGAGCCGGAATTGGTGAATTGCAAGGGTGTGCTGTTCCTCGATGACAATGCCAAGCCACATATGGCAAAGGGAACCCGGGAGACCCTTTAGCAACTTAGCTGGGAGACACTGTGCCATGCACTATATTCACCGGACTTTGCACCAACAGATTACCACCTTTTTCAATCCCTCGACAACCACCTCCGTGAGAGATCCTTCGCCAATGAGGGAGACCTGCGGAACGCACTCACGGAATTCTTTGCCTCGAATACCGTCCACATTTATCACCAGGGTATTGTGCAGCTGCAAGAACGCTGGCAAATGATACTGAATGCTGATGGAGCTTACTTCGAAACCTAAAGGTACATACCGCTCACTTTATTGCTCTTTGTTTATTACTACTCTAGAACGGCAAAAACTTTTTTGGTTACCTTGTATATCGTTGGGATAATACTTAAAAACAATGCAGTTACATTTAGATATCTTTCTACAGCATTTATCCACTTTTAATTTGAGCAACCCTTACACTTAGCTCCTACCACATTAAAAACATCGATTATACTAAAATGAAATATAATGGCAACACTGATATTAAAAGAGATACACGCTAGAAACGCGAAGTTGCTGTAAAGCATGTGATTAACATGAACAATTTGTATTGTAGGATGTCATTTGGATGGTGATGTGCAAAGAATCAAAGCACTACGAGGCAAGTAAATCATATTTCTGCTGTTAAAAAGGTCTATAGCATATTTACAAAGTTTTAACAATGCTGCTGGATAAAAAATTATATTGTACGTAGTCGCAACTCACTGTTGGACTGCTGGCCATTAATTAGTGGTGTATGTGAAAATGACGCACTACCCTATCGTACAGTTTTATAATGGGCGAAAACAATCAGAATCACGCTGGACGTTCCAACATCTCAAAGAATGAAGTGGATCCCGGACAATCCTTACTTCATGTTGACAGGCACTGAACAACGTCTACTTGGGAAATAGAATTGTAATAAGCGGATTCATCATGTGTTGTATTCTGGAGGAAGTTCTCGATAGCAAGGTGGATCCCGGATCATCGTACCAAAGTTATCAAGTGAAACATAACTAGGTTGATGGATCGGCATAGGTTTACGAGCCGGAACTCAAGCTCCAACCACTGGTGATGATGTTGAATGACTACTGGTAAATTCACGTATAAATAAAGGTTCATGTAAGTGATATGTCTGTTGGCATTTCTTTACACTCAAAACGCAATCTTTGTGAAATTATAATTCATAAGAAGTTTACCAATTTATCAGCTCTCAAAATACTTATCTCTTGTCTCCAACTGCTTTTTGTGAACATCGCTTGACTAGCTCATCCAATATTTCGCTTCCTACAACTGCAGGCATACTCATGAATAAAAAAAGAAGTGAAATGAAAGAATAAAGTAAAACATCCAGGCAACTATGGTCTAAGTCTGTCATATCTGAGGAACGACATCCCTCGGCGATCAATTCCGGTAGCAAGGATGGGTAAGGTACCATTCCAGTATTCAGCTGGTGAAACTTAGGAAAACCCTGGTTGACAGCGAAACTCGAACCCGCGTGCTACCTGTTGCCGATCCAAAGTTCGCGACGTTAGCCACTAAGCCACGGGAGAGGTGCATTTTATCCAATCTTCTATTCCATACTCGTACCACCATTTGCACTGAGCACAACTTACCTTCAATTTATTAAGAATTTTTAGTAGATATTGCCCACTTTTGGAACAAATGGATATGATACCTGCAATCCGGATAGACATTTATAACTTTTTACCTGTGCCGTTATTCACTTAAAGAAGCCTGGTAGGATCGTGTGAAATATTGTAGCGACTCCCTTTTAGCAGTGTGTCCAAGTAAAACTTCTTTTTAATTATTTTTAGAAATTCACGATGATGACACGTGTTATTTCTTGCAACAGAAAAAAAATGTAAGTTGAATTTTTACAACACGATAATAAATATTTAACTGTACATAGAAACCATAAAGCACAAGAATTCATAACAATAAGTCATTAGATAGAATTCTAAGCCTAGTGAAAAAAAAGAACAGATACCTGTCCAAATAATTGTGGATCATTTATCTTCAAGCACGGATTAACTTCCGGTGGTATTTCTGTGCAGTTACGTGAAGGGAGGACCATACAGCGTTTTTGAGTACCAATGACTGCAATGAAAATAAACACGACACTTATTAAAATACACTATACTTGTCGTATGAACAGTTACTAATTTCATTTTCAGTAATATGAATTCAGTATACGATTAAAGGTATGCAGAACAAGACAACGACGAATTTCCAGACTGAATTTGCTTCATGATTATACTTGAGGCATCTTTAAAAGCAAACTTTAGTCTATTATATTTTCAGAGCAATGGTTACAAAATGTGAGAAAGTCAAACCCCATTTCAACTTCACACCGATCTGCATTCATAATCTAAGTTTTTTTTTTTTTGCACAAAATCACGAATAAGGCAAAGAAGTTGAGAAGTTTAACTCCTTTTGGAGATGTGATACAAACTTTATCAAACTTACATGTGTTGACGCAACGCGTTATACAGAGTGGCTCACGGGAATCTGACGATTTTGAGATTGAAATTAAAACCACCAAATGTAACTCAAATATTTATTAATTTTACAGAACAATACGATATACAATGTCATTTATCATAACAGCACCGTTTTTCTCCTCGACCTATTCATAGAACATAACAGAATTGCTAACGAGCGGCCGTAGCTCAGTTGTAATAAACAGAATCAATTAGTGAAGACAATATTAAAAATTTGTCAGCAAATATATTTTACTGTGGCAAATAAAAATGCAAATAATTTTGCTTAGATTAAATGAAATAAGTGAGGCAGAGCCCAGTAGGGGACTGTGCATATAAGCTACCGCTATGTTTTTGCAACGAACCTCCTACTTGAAAGATCAAGGTTTCGTTTGAAAAATTGTGGCGGGACCTTTCCAACGACACCTCAACCACCTTCCTAGCCCTAGTTGTTGCTAGGTAACAAATTTCCTCCGTATCTTCGCCCCCCCTTGCGATGTGTATGATCTATATGGGTTTGAACTCGTTTCACAGAGACCTTTCTAACGACACTTAGCCCTAATAGTTCCTTAGCTGAAAGTTGTCGACTGACGGGGAGACCGATTGTATAAGGTTTCTCAGAACTTGCTGCTGAAGCCTAAAAAGGAGTGCTTTTTAATTGCTCCGCGGGCCAGCTGACCACAGGTTGGGAAGCACTGTACTATAGAAATGCAAATATAGATAACCAAGTTAAATTTTAGTTACTTAATTGAATACAGATTTTCTGATACTGACAGTATAAAATTTTCGCAAAAATAAGATTTCAAATTTTATTTTAACTAAGAATCATGATTGGAGTAGTATTTTAACAATTTCGATTTAAAAGGAACATATTTACATAAAACAGTCAGAAAGTTAGATTTTGTTTTAAAATTATATCTTAGTTTAAAAATGCCATTAAAAAAAATGTAATATGTTAGAACAAACTTAAATTGTTAAATGCAAGCAAAAATAATATGTAATATACGGTTTACCATTTTCCGACATTTTCTATCAGTAGTGTGATATAATGTGAAGTAGGGTTATGTTGGCAAGTGAGCTGGCAATACTGATTGCACTTTATTATTGTAGTCAAGGTAAATTGTTCTACCATATTTGATATACTATATAGACATCTGTTGTACAAGTCAACGGTTTAAGGAAAATTTTTGACTGCTATTCTACAGGAATTATATTTCTTATTGATGAAAATGTATGTTGGATAAAAAGCAGCCGTTCCTTATCAGCTATTATTATATATTCATGTTTAATCGACTTATATCATAGTGTTTACGAATAATGGGAGTGAATGAAGAATACGCATATGTATACGTCTCTCTTAGTTTGTACACGCAAGGGAAGAAGTGCGTGTACGTGTGCGTATGTTTCATCTCATCTTCCAGGAAATAAATTATATAGAAAGAGCAACACAGAACTTATCTATCAGAATAGTTGAATGCATTAACTAGAAAAAAAGTAAGTGGTACCAAACATACTAGATCTAGTACGAGGTAAAATTAAGAAAGAAATTAACTTACTTGGTGGTGGATCGTTTACAAGCCATGATAGACCAAAGTCATTGGTGTTGTTGGTGTAAACATTGTCACTTGTTTTGTGAAATTCTGCTACTTCCTTCATACAGTTGTCTAAATAGGTAAGAAACACAAAAGGACACTGTTAGTAATCTAGCATATCAAATTTCAGCAGAGTTTGAAATGTTATTATTTTCTTTAGATATCAATAATAACAACACGTTATCAAGGTCTCATAACCTTACCATCAAATGTTATAATAATATCTGTAGACTCCTCTTTAATTTATCAATTCACTTCGACTTTGTTTTCCTGTTTTGTTCTCGCGCATTGGTGTCTGTATTTAAGTTGTTCTTTAACTTGTTGTTATTCAAAATGTAACCATTTTATATATTTTTTTCTTAAATATTGTTTTTTTGTTTCCACAAAATTTCCCTTACTTTTAAAGAAATTAATATCTCCCTCATCTATGCCTATACTTGAAACATATTTATACAAGGATCGTCGTCTTCACTGATTATAAATAATTAAAAAAGATATCCCCAGTGCGGTACACACGTGCCTTGAACGGCGTAAGGGGGATCTGGAGTTAGCGCTCCACATATTCTCGACCTACGGTACGAAGCGAGGTGGGGTGGTCAGTTCCACACTCGACCGCCTTTACCTTTCCAAGGTGCCCAGGAATACTAAGGATACTCTGGTACTCAATTTGATAGGAGTCTTGAGTGCACTTCAGAGCGCCAGGCATGGGAATACTGCGAGAAAAGTCTCCAGCGTCCTGGCCGGGATTTGAAACAGAACTGCCCGATTCGTAATCAGACGCGCTGCCGTCTGAGCCACAATATACATAATAGCCTATTTACAGTGCGACATTTATTCTATATATATTTTGTATAGACACCTATTAATACTGCTTTTTTCAAACTCAAGCATAAGGCTTCATTTGCTTCGTGGAAGATTTTTTTAACTGTAACCAAATCATGGTTTCCTGTGTGTCCATTTAAAAGAACAAAGAAAAAAAAAGTAGAACTTCACAGGAACGAAAACAAAACATGATTTGGCCACAATTAAAGGAAACGATTCTATGTAAACAATATACTTGAAAATACCTTCATGAAGCAAGTGAAAAAATCACGCATGAGTCCAAATAGTGTAGTATTTACAAGTGCTTATATAAAAATAGAATAAATATGGAGCTATGAATAAGCAATTCATATTTGTAATAATTTAAATTTTTGTCCTTGAGCTTCCGTTTTCACCATTCTATTAGGATTATCTTATCACTTTATTTCATTCTACGTTATATGAATAACTGCACATTTTTATCTTAAATGATTTGTTCATAGAATTCCCCTCATTTCTCTTCTGGACATTTGTTACATTCATTAACCATCGAGTAGTATTTTAAATCTCTCTATTTTTTTTTCAAGTTATATAGCAAAGAGACAATTTCAACATCTTTTTTTGCGTTCATCTCGGTGCTTCTAAAGTACTCAAACACCAGCCATTTTGATTTACGCAAACACAAATGAATCATGCCTCTATTATGTACGATATTGAAAATAAAATAATTTTTTTTTGAATGTTTGCACTTAATCTGGTTTCTGTTCAATCTGTACAAAAGGATTTATATTTCATCTAGTTTTTTTTTTTTTCACTTTATTGATACCTACCCAGTCAATATTACGTAGTGAGAACATGCATAGCAAGAAATGAAGTGACATTAGAATGAATCTATTTGGAGGCTTAATACCAAATTCAAACTAGTCCAAATTTCAGTTTTTGAGAGTAGGACACATTGTTCTTTGCTAATGGACTAGTGCGGATAGTCTTAGCTATTTTCCCATAAAGGTAATGAGTTAATTCAGATTTTGCTCAATCCTTATATTTTTCACTGCTTGTATCTTGGAATCTCTTATTATTATTATTTTTAAGTTAATAAATATCTAGTTCTTTATTTTAAAAATAATAAGCTTCTTCTCGGAACTTACCACAGAGTCCTTCAGTTCTATTGTAATACACTTTAGATGGTATTCGAACAACGAATCCGAAGTTGGATATAGTGTAGGTTACTTCCAGCTGTATTCTTGGAATTAACAAGGTAACTAATCTCTTTAAGTCCACCAGAGATAACCAGTCCGTTTTGTAGGGGAAGTTGACAATTTGCTCATCATCAATGAAGATATCCAACTGTCAGAGATATTAAAAAATAATCACTATAAAAATGATAATAATAATAACGTACTGAAAAATATAGTAAGTATTGTAAATTTAAATGAAGAATTTTATGTCTTGGTGAGCATTTTAGTGTCATTTCATATATCATTGACACTAAATGATAAACAGACTGGTTTCGAACCTTAACCACGAAAAGGTGTAACATGATTAAATGCCTCAAACCTGATTTAAAATAAATATCTGAATCGAATAAGTAAATAGATTTTGAAACGTTAGGGTTTCGAGAAAATCAACTTTCAACGCAAATTGGCAAAATAAAAAAATAAAAAATAAAAAAAGTTAATTTTTTGTACCCAACAATATTCATTAATAATAATAATAATATTAACAAGAACAATAATGTAAAAACATTCATTTAGACAGAATCAAAGAAAATCTTCTGAAAGCTACTACTACAACGTTTCGTACTTAAACACATTGTCTGTATCCAAACAGCTCTCTAAATTAGAAACTAGAAAATATTTTATTTCTCGGCTTATATCATTCAAACTTCTTCTAAATTAAGATTATGACTTTATATTTAACGGTGATTAAAAATATAAGATATTTTCACAAACATTATTTATGTAAAATATACTTAAGAAAACCCAAAAGATAATGGGTAATGTTTTTTTTTCTTGCATAGAAATAACTGCAATTAAGATTTGTGCAACGCATATTTCTATCTGAGAACAAGACAATTACGCATTGAAAGAATAGACGTAGTGATTAAAATTAATATGAACGATGATTATTTAATATTTGTTAAAGATTTGTTCTGAAAACGTTACAAGTTCCTATGTTAAATTAGTAGACACTTAGCACATATCGATAAAAGCGATACTCTTTACAGTGAACCGAAAAAGAATCTAATCTAATCTACACAGAAACGAGCAAGTCTTCTTCTGGCATCACTTACTACGGGTAGTATTACTTACTTTTGAATGCAGAAGGTTAAGAATGAAGGAATTAATTATCAGTATTTCAAATTTCAGTACTTTTTACCTTGCACCACACTTACTCTATAATATACATTACATTCTCTCCCAACCCGTCTGGTCAGCGTGGAAGCAGTAGACCAACTCCTCCCTTCGAGGAGAGGCCTCATCCACTAGTGGATTGAATATGGCTGTGACTTATACATTACAATAACGCTTTTTTGTATTCTATTTCATTTATTTCCCAATGCAGTTTGTTTTTAATAATTCAATTTCTGTTTTCAAATTAAATGCAGTCTATTCAGCTTCTTATTTACAGTTTATGATCTTCGTTAACCAACAGGTTAGTTTTCATGCAGTCTACATTTAATTTTCCTTTGTAACTCCATTAACCTCTACACACTTTGCAAAGATGCTATTTCAGTACTTTTCTCATACCTTGCTGCCTTCGTTGGATCGTCTAACATGCACAACATGGCCATTATACAGAACAGTGACGGCTTCGGCACAGGTAGTTCCAGGTTCATCAGCGCATTCATTGTTAGTAACTAGCACCTAGAATGAGAGAAATGAAAAAAACAAACATATATTATTCTCCAAGAAATTTCAACATAAGGTTAATGATTTGCTTCACATTGCAAACAAAAGATATTTTTTTTTGAAAACTGTAACCAATAGTCAGGATCCAGTAAATTCATCATGCAGTCAGTTATCCAGTAAATTCAGTCAGGATCCCAAATATTATATTCCGTGGTTACACGGATTAAAACCGGAATAATAAATTGAAACGATTTTGTTCAGTGTATTTGAAAACTGGTGGCCAATATATTTCGTTGAAGTAGTTTATTTACTTAAGTATGTAGAACACCTTCACCATCTTGATATGATCATTCCATTGATTAACGTGTGAATTGTTTACCTGTCTTACGTTTCATTAATGGAAGATTGATTTTACGTTTTCACTTAATTTTTCGTATTGCTTTTGATGGGTTGTATTCTTTTTTTTATTTCTTCTAAAAACAATGACTTATTTCTACTCGAACAGTACAGTTTCACATAGACAATATATATTTTAAGTACTTAAGTACTGAAAATAAACTAAGTTCAAATATGTATTTATATTTTCATAAAATTCATATTTACGTGTGTTTACAGAACAAGACAAATATGAAAACTGATTTATTTTTGCAGTAAGGTAAAAGAATCATATCTCTATAATTGGGGAATATTTAAATGACACCACAATCATTGGCAGTCGACATGGCTATATCTTTGGAACATGTTCTATCAGGACTTTGAAGTAAACTAAAAACTATCCTAAGCAGTTATGTAATAAACAAAGATAACTTGAACATACATTCTTTATTGGAGACTTCCTTCAATTAACAACCACGCCATTTATGCTAACGCCACTAAGGTTGCTTAATATTAACTCTACTACTCGTTTTATTATTCATATATACCTATGTTTATTTATCCTTTTATGCGTATACTTTTACATCTACGAGAATATATAAAATTGGCGCTTACATATATGAATATCCATTGCAGACATTAACGTATCGCAGATTACTTTAACATTACATTCTTTTAGTTCAACGAAGACATGTCCAAAAAATTCATGGACAATGTGGAAGATAACCAGGAGAGTATCACACATGACGTCATTGACTCAACCAAGGATATTAGAATTAGGCGAAAGGACAAAATTGAGAAATCTGAATCCGAGCATAACGTTAGTCTGCCATTTTGGTATGCACAACTAGAATTTAAAAGAGTGGGAAAGACTTAAAATAAAAGTGATACCTTGCAAAACCAAGGTTTTATTCTTCTTTCTGTTGTTTAATTAATAGTTTATATTTAACCAAATTAGCATTTCAATATGTAAAGTTACGAATAAATAGCACTCTCCTAAATTCTGGCTGTGCATACCAAGATGGGAGCCTCAAGTTGGTACGTTCGGATTTAGGTTTCTCAATTTTGGCCTATCACCTGATTATAATATCTTTGGTGGAGTCAATGACGTCACGTCTAACACAACCTATAGTAAGTTCTATTAACGTTGGATTAAAGTGGAAAAAGTTACGGAATTTTGAATATATAGTTTTTGAAATTGTAAAATGGTGCAACAATAAGAATAATTACAAGTTTCCAATCAAATATACCTTTTGTGATGCTTCAAAATTAAATTAAAGAAACGAATTTGCAATCGACAAGCATATTTGGCTAGTTCCGCGTAAGAATACAATTACGAATTACGAATCTATTAATGTTGGAAGACAACAACCGAATGTCAATCACATTCTCAATTATATATATTTTCCCCATTATTGATCTTTCCTCTTAATTCACACATTTACTCATCTACTGCATGTCTGTAACAGTAAGTACAAGGTACACACATTTTCAATTATATAGCCTCCATTACATAAGTTAGTAATTTCAATTTCAGTCTTTTAAAGAAATTATTAAGTTACAACAAAATTCTCACCTGAAATTCATGGTTACCCGTAGTAGATATATCTCTTGCAACTATATACGTACAATTTCCATTAAAGGTGAATTGCCTGTTAGTAAATGAGTTATAATGAGGATCACCTTGGGCTGTGCATACACCTATTAAACAAAGACAATATTATATATCATTGTATCCCTTCAAAGACTTTATGTTAGTAAGTTCGGACATTATTCCTGTGAAT
>JAGDQP010033569.1:0-20592 GCA_022664845.1 Lepisma saccharinum | reverse complement strand
ACAAAAGTTAAACTGTATTGTACACTCAAGTCTAATGAAATATATATATGATATTAAAAAAAAAGAATTAATCCCCCCAACCGCGAAAACAGGGCCCAGGTTTATCCATCGGGAACTGGGCCAAAGAATCATCCCCATAACCCTCCCGTCTCTTAAATTCCTTCTTTTACATTTTTTTTTTTATTTTTATTTGTTATTTTAACTGTGGAAAAGGTCCTACTGACTCCGCACCCCGACGCCATGTCAGGGGCCGAGGTGGGGAGTCAGAAAACGGGGATGGCCCACCCCAACTTCGTGGAGAACATCTTTAGTTCGTTCGTTGCGTCCCTCAGACGCGCGAAGCGGAGTTGAGCAAAGGATGCTGAGAGGTGGGGGTGGCAAGGTGGACATCAGTTCGGCACTTTTTTTTTTTTTTTCAAAAATTTCCATTAGCCCCGGTTCATACTTGCGGCATGGGAGCCGTGCGATTTGTCTCTTTTGGAATCTTTTTTTTTTTCTAATCTATTCTTTTTTTCTTCAAATATTCAATTATAAAAACGGGGATTCTTCATATTTTTCTCTGTTTTAAGTAGAGAATTATAAGCTCAATAATAATAATAAAATAAAGTCTGACCGAATATTAAAATGAATAATTGGAGGTATAAATTGATAACTCATTTTGTATTGAAAAATTATGTTATCCTTACTTACTTGCTCTATGGCTTACGGAACTCGCAAGTTCATCGCCGCAGTAGCAAACGATCGCCATCGGGCTCTATCCTGGGCAAGACCAAGCCAGTTTTCACTACAGACACTTAATTTCTCCAAGATCCCTTCTAATGTTCTCCTCCCAACGGTCTCTTTCCCTCCGGCTTTCCAACCAAGATGGAATATAGTCTTTGTTTTTCTCCCATCCGAGCTACATGGCCTGCCCATTTTAGTCGTCGCGATTTCATTATTCTTACATCAGGTGAGTCATATACTCCGTGGAGTTCTTTATTATGCCATCTTCTCCATTCTCCAGTCATCTCATCCCGTTTTGGCCCGCATATTTTTCTCAAGACCTTAATTTCAAACACCCGTAATTTATGTTCATCTGCTAAGATCGTATTCCAACTTTCGCAACCGTAAAGTATTACCGGTAGAATGACAGTTCTGTATACTTTCAATTCCAACTTCCTTGATATTAATCTCGGAAAAAATGATAAATCGGTCAGTACAGGTTCTTCGAAGTTGTAGAGTTCGAGTCCAAGAGGGACATAATAAATGTCAGCCTTTAAGTAATATTCTAGTAAAAAATATGAACTTAAACAAAATAATGGTAGCAAACCAGGTTTGGCAAAAACTACCCCCCACCCCAAAAAAGTTGTTTTTTTGTTTAAATACTTTGTTTTATTTATTTATAATACATATGGATAGAAATAAGTGTGTTTCTCCTTAATGTTCTTATTCAGCAGCGATGTTATGAAGGACAGGGCCTACAGCTACAGCTCAAAGTGGAATCCGAACCAGTACTCGATTTGCACCTGAAAGAGATTGTCCTCCACCTGGACTGGAACCCGTCACCCCTTGATTACAAGGCGAAAATTATCGCAGATGGTTTAATATGTGAAATCGTCACCACGATGTTCACACTATTTGTGGCATTTTTGCTTTTATTTATTTATTTATTTATTGGTTTAAAGGTTTGATATTTTGAAAGAAAAAAAAAATCTGCAGCAAAACCACTCCCCATATAAACTGCCACTCCCACCTACATGAGAATACTCCCAGACATTGAAAATGTCCACATTTTCAGGTACAATATTTTCTCTATATGGTAGGAATATTCCAATGAAAAAAAAAGTAATAAATAAAGATATGGATGGAATTGTCTACGAATTTTCTTGCTCGTAAATGCACTGTAAAATACGGCTTCTTAAAATTAATAAATCAGTTTTTATTTGTGCACTGAGAAATACTTTTCATACAAATGAAATATCAACATTATTTCATTTTAAATAAAAGCCTATCGGTTTGGAAATAGGACCACTGATCTTATTTTAAAACCAGCATGTTCCTAATGAATGAATGTTCCTAATTTGCTGCATGGTCAACGGAACGCAATATATCAATATCAATAAAAAGAGAAAGTTGAAATTTCATATCTAAGAAAATTATTTCTACTATTGCACGAACGTGCGCATCCATTGCGATAGTTCTTTAAATTGAGATTCATTCTTGAACGCCGCAGGGTGTTCGCAGACAAGCCACAGCATGTGTGAACTGCAAGATTTTTTTTTTCAGATTGGCGCGCAGGGCTGGGCAGCCATTTTGGCAACTTCCGGAGCACACTTGGAAACACTTCCGGTACGGCACAGAACTTTTGAGTAAACAGTACTTTTGCGTATGCCCACCGCTAACAGGGGGCTGCGCCCCCCCGCGGCTAACGCCGCCCAGCTCCCTTCGGACGCACCCTCCCCCCCTTGCACACCTCGCTATCGCTCGGTGTGCATCCTGCCCTGGTGGGTTTATATACATCCTAGCTTTTAGTGGCATCTTTTAAAATTGTAAATCACAACTTTTATTAAATTTATTTTTGTGTATTTACATATAAAACGAGAAAACTTTAATTTTCTTTAAAAAAAAAATGTGAAAAGTCGACGCCGGGGTTTGAACCTTGGACCCTTAGATTAGCTTTCCAACGTCTTGACCACAAGACCAAACTGTAGCTGTCGGGTTGAGCGCTTCTCGATGTTATTTATCGTTCAGGATAAGCGAGAGTGGGCTGTTCCTACAGGAAGTGTTTTCAAGTGTGCTCCGGAAGTTGCCAAAATGGCTGCCCAGCCCTGCGCGTCGAGCTGATAAAAAAATCTTGCGTGTGAACTGGGCCTTAATTCTTTAAAACTTTGGATTCAGGAAATTACAATAAAAGGGAAATTTTCAGTATTTTGAGGGAAATATTGCGACGGATACTTGACAACACTGTTCAGCTTTGACATGGCGGTCTGCGTAAATATTATTATTTACAAGGGAAAAATTAACTATTAATTATACTAAAACCTAGAACAATTAGATATTAAGAAGGATCTCTATATGGAATGGTAGTATGGCGCAAGTTTTGATGGTGGATATGAAGGTCATCTGTATCTTCTGAACCAAGAATATCGCCAGTAAAAATACAAGGGTAAAATATTTAACTTTTTAAAAATTTAAGGGAATCGGGTGAGTCTGATTTGGTTATTTATGTGGTAAACTGTGCATAAAGTTAGGAATTCATAGTGCTGGTAGCGAGCTATAGCGTAATTAGCAAATTAAAGTGAGCAGACTACCTAGTCTACGAAAAATACTGTCCCAGTGTCCCTTTGTACTTTAATCGTGTGGTTAATTTTCATCTTAAGTAACAAGACTTCTGGGATTAATTACAGATTGCAGCATTTATGCTTTATCGCCGGACCACACGAAAATTAAAAAAAAGGTGCTGTTATAGTTTTACGTCGCCCAAAAATGGAAAATTTACAGGAGAAATGGAGTTCGTGGGTAAGTAAAGGAAAGTGGTCTTATGTAAAATTGGCGCGTCGCTGCTTGTCTAAAGTGCCTAATTACTGTAAATAACAAATGTTTCTTACCCGCTTAAAAGTGCAAGGTTCGGTCATTGTACGCAAGAGACGATATGAAACGGAAAAACGTACTAAATTAGGTTAGATTACGGGTTCGGTTTACTTTAACTGCACCAAAGGAAGTAACGCGCTAATTAATCGGCTCTGAGAGTGAAAAATGTAAAGATACCGCAGCTAAGCTCCACATTCCAGTGGTCACTAATTTAAGACGAAATTCGGCAAATGAAATTACAAGTGACGGCATTAGTATCGCCATTAGTATTCTTCCGCGTTTGGTGCAGCTAATGTAAAATTTAACCTAGATTACTTTAGGTTAGGTTGAGTTTGAAGTCACTTACCTTCAAAATTGTATTGCTTTCTTGCATTTCGTACGTTATCTTAAATTAGTGACCATGGGAACGTGGAGGTTAGGTGCGGTCATGTATCTTTACCCTTTTTGTTTTATACGTCCACCAAACAGTCCCTTCCGCATCCACATACAGTGCTGCTTACATCATCAGAAACAACAGACAACAACAACCACTTTCTTCACTTGAACTATTCCCCTAACTTCACTTTCACTCACTCTTCGTCAGAAACTAAAATAAATTATCCATTTCACCCAGTAAATTTCATAAAATTGGTCCGCCGATACAGCACTTAATCCTAGATTGCAGATAAGCTGTTCATGGTATATTCTCCTCATGCGCAACTTCATGTTGGACTAGATGTGGTTAGTTTACGTTAAAAATTGGCAGCATTAACACCGCCTATGTTGCAATTTGTGGCAGCCACTTATTGTGCCGTACGTACTCTATACCACTCAATCCGCTGAAAATAACTCTTATGGGCACTTCTATAAACACGTAGCAACAACCAGCAGTCCAAAACCCATGAATTATTAGTATTTTATTTTGTTCAATACGAAGTGGGCGACTGGCACCCCTATCTTTTTATTAATGGGGAGCTCAGTGCCTTTACTTTTAATAGGCAATCGCCACCACTAGATGCAAGTGTACCGTTACTTTTCTAGTCCACTTCTCCAAGCGTTTCCTTACTTTTTCTAAACCACTTCGAGTACTATCAATATGCACTTGAGTTGATCGACAAACTGAAATATAGCGGCAGGCTATATCGGGGTGCGAAGACGGGTTAGGTATAGTCAGGTTATACTTTTTTCATTATACATCACTCACTCCATGTTCCCACCTTCAACGCAGAAGTAGTGAAATAGGCTTACGCTCTTTCATGACTCAAAAGTTCATTCATTTAGCATTTGAACACTTTCACACACGTTACAAACATTAAATTTCTCATGTAATTTTTACATTCTTGGCTGCCATGAAATGTTCAATTGTTTATATATAAGATATTATTCCCATTTTCGTGCTTGAACACACTAGCAAGCAATTTTTGGTAATGATGTACACAGACCGGGGCAGCCGTCTTCTACGTTGCATAGCTTCTATATCGCATCTTGGAACTGCAATCGGGGGCACTACTACCGCAGTATACCATTCACCAAAGTCGAAGTTGTTAGGGAAGCCGTTAACTAATAACGTTTTACCGGAACCATTGGACTAGTGAGTAAATATGTGCATGATAGAGTGCTTAAGGATATCAAAATTTACAAGACACATTGTCAAAGGGATAACAAAGCACCTTTATACCTGTACACTATGTTCAAGGAAGCATACTGATTTTGTTGCAGATCTTTTGTGATAGAAATAACTATTATGAACCAACAGTCGTAACTGCTGATACTTACTGTACAAGGGTACCTTCGAAGGTTGATTGATATAAATCAAAAATATATTCGTTTGAAAAACGTAGAAATTTTTAATCATCCTGTGGTTTGAATCTTATGTAAGGTTGAAACTTACCTTTTAGTCCTTTTTCGATGATAGCCTCTTATGGTGGAAACCAAAACCAAAGTGATCGACTTAGAATTTTAATTTAGTTTCAAGACTTTTTAGGCAACTTTGGCTTAGGCCGGATGGGGATGATGGTAGGATGAATTGGTCGAAGGAAACGGGAGGACCCCGAGAAAACCCACGCACACGGTGTTGGCCCACCACAAAACCCACATGGCATGAACAGGGATCGATCCTACGACCCCTAGCACCAGAGGTGAGCGCTCTACCGATTGAGCCACCGCGACCCACATAGAATTAATTTTAAGAAACTATTTGATTGGTTCATTTAGTATTAAGGCTCAATCCAAGTGGTTTTCCCGCCTTTTTCGTTTTACGTCAATTATTCAAATTTCAGTAGAGGAAAACAGAAATTAACTTTCAGAGACCGAAGATCGTTTCGTCATTCAATAATTAGTAGAATTAGTTTTAATGAATATTGATAGTAAACTCAGGATTGTGTGCAGACACTTTTGGGACAGAATAATGTCCCAAAAGTGTCTGTACACAATCCGAGCAGTTACTACTCGCATTTAATAAATACTAATTGTACTCATTATTAAAGGAGGAAACGAACTTTGGTCTGTGAAAGTTAATTTCGGGAAAACCCACTTGGATTGAGCCTTAACATTCGAAATTTTAGAGAAGGACCTAGGAATCCAATTCACATTATAAGTACAATTTGTATTACAAATACTCTATGTTTATTTTGATAATACATATGGAAACGAACACAGAAAACAAAAATTTCAGTTTTTTGTTTATAAAAAAAAAAACTTGTTTCGTAACATTACCATTACTTTGCGTGTTTGAATCAAATTATTTGACTTATTCACACATTCCTCAAAAGCAGTTTATACTCAATGGAAGTATATAGTTTACCTATGTGTATGCTAAAGGATGAAAATGCAAAGCTGTTAATTTGACTGCATTTTGTATCTCTCATTGAAGTGAATTTTATCTGAGGCCTTTAGGCAACTTTCGATCAGACCAAATGGATGATGGTGGGAGAATTGGTGGAATTAAGGAAGTGGGAGCAAACTAGAAAACCCGTGCACTCGGTTTTTGTTCACCACAAAGTCCACATGACACGAGTCGGGATCGAATCCTGAACTCCACGGACCAGAGTTGTGCGCTCTGCCACTGAGCGACCGCGGCTCCAAAATGGCTCTCATACTTTATGGAATATTTTCTTAGGGTAGTACAGTTTTGAGACCTGAAAACCAAGTGAAATGAACTATAATTTATCTTATTAAACTTAAATCCTAGAATATTTCGTTAGAAAGATGTAGGCTGGAGAAAAGAGCCTATTGCGATTATAAAAATTTGCAATTGCTTAGGAAGAAAGCAAGACGAAGGTGTCATTTTAGAAGGAAAACTGATGCGTAGAAACATTGTAAATTGTTTCTTTTTCGATCCTAATTATGGCGTATGCCCCTATCACCCACTTCATTCATCATGTATCGATGAAAGTAACGTAGAAGTTTCCTTCCTTTTCAAAATTATTACAAGTTGTTTTAATTGCCTATTTTCCATGCTATCTTCTGTAGTGAGCAGCACATATTTGTGAATTTTACTTTAGTTTTTACTGGTTAAGGTATTTGGAAAGGATAATCTGAGTTAGTAACGCAAGTTATTTGAATAAAAAATTTTGATTCAAATAAAAAAAAATGATTTAAATAAAAAAATCAACAATTTTTTTTAATCGTGATTTTTTTCAACCCTGGTTTTTTTCTTATTTGAATCAAAATCTTTCAGACTGCGCGACTACTTGAACGACTCAAGTTATCCTAGGGTTACGTGGTCAGCCTAACGCCTCTTTGCAGCCGTGTGTCTGACTTTCATGACCAGAGTCCGCTACTTCTTTTATTCAAGTAGCTCCCCAGTTGTCCTCACGATGCTGGGTCAACACCGAAATTGTGAGCTCCCCACCGGGGATCGAACCTGGGACCGCTCGCACAGAAGTCGAGCTCACTACCGACTAGGCTACGCATGAGGGTAGAAAAGTAACTGATTGCACAATAATCTCGTCCATAACATACTTTTTCTTGAGATAAACGTTGCCAATATGTCAATGGCATCACGATCTTCTTTCAAAGTAGGGTCAGGTTTAGGGGTCCCGTTAGCGTGAAAATGAAAATGCGCAGATTTTCGAAAAAATCATCACTCAGTTGTCAGCAAGAAGGCTCGGCTCAGATCGTTCAATTCCCTACAGTTTGACAAAGGTTTACCCGACTAAAACTTCGTCTTATATAGTTATTTGTACTGTGTAGAGGTTCTCTAGCAGAAAATTTGGACTTATACAGGTTCAGCGGCCTGTCCAGATAAAAAAAAATCGAATTATTTCACAACATTCGACTTGTAGAGGTAAATTAACACAAGGTGAAAAGGAATGAATATTCAAGATATCAAGGAATTGGGGTTTCGCGGTTGGTGGTATTGAAGTTCCACTCTGATTGAAATAACCTTCATATACGATTTTATTTCTGTGGTTTCGCTAAATTTACTCTATCGGAAAAGTTAGGTATTTTTCCACGCAAATATTCGTGTTGGGGACCGAATTGCAACGCTGGTTCCAAAGAATTCAACGACATGGCGAACACAGCTAGTTTTGCCAACTAATATCGTCACCTTGGAACGAGAAAGTACTATGTCCACTTCAGCTAATTTTGAAATAAATCAGTTTTAAAGTTTGAAGTTCCATTTAAATGCCTGTATAACTTCATTATATTTATAACATTTCTAGCGACTTGAAGGTCGTTTTGTGAGATAGTACTTTTGGGGTTGATGCCCTTCAGTACAAGGTCTTTGACTGTAGTCTTAACTCGTTGCCAGAAAGTGGACATAGTACCTTCTGTTTCCAAGGTGATGATATATCAGTTGCAATGAAAGAGTAAGAACATTTAAAATTGCTGAAGCTGTCCTCTAGAAAATCCTTCTCTCTCCCTCCGCGTTAGACCTCGATTTCAGATTCCTTTACACCATAGCTCGGGTAAAGCTCAGTCTTTTTGAGCGGCTTTCACTTTATTCGATAAAGGCTCTATATTACGGTATCCAGTGAAATTAGTTGTGTTTATAATCGCCTCGTCATTGGAAGATTTGGAGTCAACGAGGATGGAAATGAATGCGGGGGTTAGGTATTTTTAGGTGGTTTCGAAAATAAATAAGCTCTTTTGTTAATACTTTTTGTTGATTTTGTAGGGAACCACACTTCATGTGTTAATCAATATAATGTGATTTGAAGTGAAGAAAATAAGGTGATAAACATTTTCAACACAGGACAATTTAACGTTATGAAAATGGAATATAAGAAGGCACTTACATGCAGTTCTGCAAACAGTCGCAGTAGCTTCCATGAGGGTCATTTCCGCCTATCATTCTTGGATCTCAATGAATAGTGAGTATCTTATTGTCTTTTGGGTACAAGGAAATAAAGGGACGATCGAAATGGATCCATTCTATTATGCATGAATTATCCATGGTGTGTGCTATTGCCCTTGTACATATCAGAGCATTGGTAATTCATGCAAGATCGAATAGAACAGTTTTGATCGTCCCTTTCGTTTCCGTTTTTTCTTCATTTTTTTCTTCATAAAGTTTCAGTGTTCTATCCTGATTCCTTGTTTAAGATAATCAGGAAATCCTCGTGGCATCTTCTACTCCAGTAACGTTTTGATATTTACTTTTCTTTCCCGTGTTACTGTAACTATTTCTTATATTTGGAATTCAATCCTATGTGTTCATGTGTGCATTGTGTTTGATTAAATACGGGCGTGTCAAACTTACATTGAGGTGAAGACTGCATCTTCACTATAAGGGCATACAGGCCGCACATAGTATGAAGACGAGTCCTGGGTTGCCACAGACCTGAAAAGCCAGGGAATTGGAATTTGTACGACTAAAAAATAGTCGTAGTCAGAGTAAATAATAAAAAAAAAATGTGGAAGATAAGGGAAAATTTTTGAAATACTCATAAAAAAAAAAGTAGCATCCGAAGAAGCGGGGAAAAGACCTAATAGAACGCTGGCACGGACTCAGATTGTGAAATTGAATTAACTAAGGAAAAGTTTTACAAATGCAGTCTTATGTTGAAAGAAGGTCTACAATCTTCGTTCTGATCCGCCCGGCTGACAAGGGAACCACCACGGTAGTCATGAATTACTCGGACTACCAATCCGAAGCCCTCAGACAACTTTCCGATCCTACCTTTTAACGTCCCCTTGATGATGATCCCACCCAATCCTTCCTTAATAAGATCCGCACCTACCTCCAAGCGCGTGGACCCCATGAGGGGCTGTCGCGTTCCACTATCTACAATCTATTCTGACAATCCCATAACTCCTAAATGTTACCTACTTTCCAAAATCCATAAACCTGGTAATCCCGGCTGACCCATCGTTTCCGGTATTGGCTCTCCCACTGAAAGAATCTCCGCCTTCCTTGAGCACCATCTCCAACCGTTTGTCCAGGCCCTCAAGGATACGAACAACTTCCTCTCCACAATCCATTCTATATCTGATCCTCTCCCACTTGACACCATCTTAGTTACAGTTGACGTGACTTTACCGTGTACCAACATTCCCCACACCCATGATCTCGCTGCCCTTGAACACTTTCTCGACACACGCCCCAGTCCTCGTAAACCCAGTACACCATTTCTGCTTCAGCTAGCCCAGTTTGTCCTCACCATGAACAACTTCACCTAAAAACCACAATTTCCTGCAAATCAAAGGCACAGCCATGGGCACTCGCATTTCCCTTTCCTACGCCAACCTTTTCATGGAACGCCTGGAGACCCAATACCTCAACTCCACACCTCTCAAACCTTTCACCTGGCTTCGCTATATCGACGATATTTCCTTGATCTGGACCTACAGACAAGAGTCACTGGAAACATCTCTGCAAAACCACAACAGCACCTTTCCCGTCAAATTCACTTGGTCCTTCTCCAGGGAACACATAATTTTCCTTGACGTGGATGTCTGGCTCAAGAACAAGGGTTGACAGGCAGGCGTTTAAGACAGGCTTTTACATCAAATCTACCAACAGTATGTAGTATCTCGATTTCAGCAGCTACCATCCAGTGTTCGATTTGTTATAAATTACGAAGGGGGGATCCTTGTTGCTGGTAAGTTTTAACCTACTACCTGTTTTGGTAGAAAAACAAAGAATTATTCCTGGTTGGTATGATATCCGGGAGCAACAACCGGGGATGAAATCCTTAGGAACCTTGGAAAATCCTCCGACAAATCGAACACTGGGTGGGAGCTGCATCCATACCATACCAAACGCTCTTGCTGTTCTGTTCCTCTTAAGGCGAATAACGATTTATTGTGCTGAGTACAAGAATATTGAAAGAAAGGAAGTTGTGTAAGGTATTTAAATTCCACATCACAATGTTTCGGAACTTTAACGTCAGCTGTTGCCAGGTCATAAGGCTCTGAACTAAACTATGTGGAAAATTACCGAAATTTGTAAACATGTTGAGCAACTTGTGGTTGGGTATTATTAGATTTATTTTATGTGCATGTTCTTCGAAATATAACATGGATTCTCGAATAATGTAATGAATAGATATATATGTGAATAATAATAATAAAAGGTTTTAATATAGTATTTATTATTATTATTATTATCACTTGATATAGGTATTGCGACAAAGGTGACGGTCCAAAAAATTTTAAAAAAAAAGTTATGGTTTGTGTTTCGTAAAGGCTGACCAAGCTTTGTGTAGGTGTTCCCCCCATGCCCCCAAATCTGTGTTTAATTCTGGCTTGTTTAAAATGACGGAACACTCTTCCATGATAGTTTGTTTGATATTATTTGTGAAATTGTGAATTACCCTGAAAGAGGCTATTAAGTAGTATTCAGATCATAAATGTTTAGATGGATCCGACACAGAGTTGTCTAAGTGGCCACTGATTCTAACGAATACAAGACTCTTTGCCATACATATCAATTTTTTCCCTAATTACAGTTTACTTCGTACATCCGTGATTTGTGCTTATTGGCTGTAAAATAACTTTTGTACCGTGTGAGTGATTTTTTTCTAGTGATATGCGTGCGCATGAAGTAAGGAGTTGTGTTCTATTTATAGAAGACTATCTTTAATTGTGGCGTTACAAGAGAAATATTTTCATCATCCTAACGTATTTAATAACCTTTTGATTGTGGTTCGTTGAAAGTTAATCGTGCAGTGCTACACCATTTTTCTAGTTTACTTTGGTAAACTTTATTTTGTATGGGCCGTTTTTAGTAACTTTTGACTTCAGCCCCGTCACGATTATACGAGTCTTCAACTTAGGCCCTGGCCGACACCTTCCCATATCCTGTCTTCACGCTTGTCACGGCCTCTAGCCTTAGATGCCTAAAGGCCATAAGGGTCATTCCGGAGAATTTCGACAAATAAAATAAGAATTGGTCACTGTAGTATTTTTGATTCTCTCCGTATTTAGTACATTGAATGCCATATACAAGCAAGTTGAAAACAGTTTTTGAAATTTTTTTCTTGCTTATAGTTCAGGATGTACAGGATGTTCAAACATGAGATTACGCAAAATTTTGTTGAATACAGCGATTTATAAAGTAACACATATTTCACAAACCAGTTGAGATATTTGAATAATTCAAAAACATTTAAAATATAGGTGAAATTTTCATTTTTAGATTTTTTTCGTGATTGAATGGAAAGAAATAACAAGCCGTTTACTTTATTATTATTATCTAGTATTGTCGGTGTAATGACAGAAAAGAATTAGCTTCTTGAGTCATTTCCTTTTCTTTATATCGAGATTTCAATTTCATAAAACCCTCAAATTTGTCGAAATTTGAGGGGTTGTAAGACAAAAGTGGGAGGGAGTACATGAACAAAACTGTTTTCAACTTCGCTTGTATATGGATTCAATGTATCAAACATGAAGGAAATCAAAAATGGTCGAGCGACCACCACCTGTCGAAATTCTGTGGAATGGCCCATAAGTGGAAATTGAATTCAACTTATACGAGTGCAGTGATTGTTAAAAATCACAAATATCCATGCCCCACACGGAATTTGAACCCGTCTGGCTTCTAGCTGTTAGTATAACAATTTTCTAAACCTAGTGAAAATAATAATAATAATTTCAGTGTTCCTATCTTTGAGAGGGAAGATCAAAGGTCGCAAGAAAGAAAAAGTTATTCCACACTTCGCCTTTTGACGTGTTAGAATAAGCAGATTGTTAACGAATATAAACTGAGGAAGCGGAAACTAGTAATAAAGATAATGTAATTACACACAGTGGGTCAGTATATCAAATAAAACTTACCTATGTCTTAGGCCTCAGAAATGTTGAACTTCATTCAATACGCAGTTTTTCGCCAGAAGACGCTTTTAGGTTAAGAGATGAAAAGCTTCGCGTATTGAATTTCAACATTTCTTAGGGCTGAAAAATAAATAAGTAAGTATGGTTTAATATGCATATTCATTACATTATTAATCAGTTCCATAACCACAGTCGATGTACATTTTGATCAAGGTGTTAACAAAACAGTTTTTAGTACTAATTCATATGTTTTTAATTCAGTGCCTTATGACCTGACAACGGTTGTAAAACAGTTTAAATTCAAGATTCCAAAACATGGTGACGTTGAATTTATACGCCTCACCTATTTTCTTCTTCTTTTAATGTATTTGTACTCATTCTCATTTCATTTACACTTCTAAATAAATTATCCATACAAACAACACATTTCTACATAAAATATCGTTGCTTGTCTGAAGAAGCCTTCCAGCAGAAGGTGAAAAAGACTTTACGAAAGATTTTTTATTTCGTTGGCAAATCAATAATTATTTATATTTACGTAGGTGCGTACTTTTTTTTTTTTTTTTAGGTAATAATTGTTTTTCGTGAGTAAAACATGTTATTATATAAGTTTTAGTCTAACATTTTCCATTCTCTTAGATTACTCTGTATTAATTCCAGAACCTTGTTAAAAATCTCTTAAGAATAGATTTGTCATGAATCCGGAAGCTAGAAATTATTAATGGTTCGAACATGGAGGTCATTTATATTGTACAGGATAATCCTTATGGCTACATTTAATCCCTCCACGTAAAGTAACTACATGATTTTCATATCATCTTCATTATTGCATGTTCTGCTGCTGTAGGTAATACTTCGGTTTAAGAAGGTGTTGCGGATAATCATGATATTAATTTTGACGATTGTGTAGAGAGAATGATCATTTTTCTTTGTTATTTGAAATGCTTTGTTGTTACATTTCTGTATCAAGAACGCAATATTTTTCGTATTCATGGGGAATACTTGGGATATTTTGAATTGTGTTTCGAATGAAACTACGTAGGAGCTCAGCAGAACAGATCGTTTCTTTGGCATTACGTGATCTTGCGATATCAGATCCGAACGTCCTTCAAAACATTTATGATAAGAGACTAATCTTAGATGGTATATTAAGATTTGAGACGAAGATTTAGTTCTGCGTTGACATTTAAAGCTCCCATGACGAAGTGCGTAAAGTAACTGTGTAGAAAGACAACTTTTAGAATAGTTTCAAACGTTGGTAGGTAAGAACTTGAAGATAAATGTATATGTTTTAAGGCAAACGGACTTGAAGAAGGTTAGCTTCATATTTGCTAACATGGTTTCTTGAATTTGCAATTTCGCTGTAGTTTTGAACCCATCAGTTATTGTACAGCTTTTAAAAGAAACCTGTTATTGTTACTGTTAGGCTGACTTTGACCATTTAGGTTACCTCTTCAGCTTGATCGGTTGCTTTTATCCTCTGAAGAAAGTAATTTCGAGATACCGATAGCTTGGGTCTGTAAAAGAGAAATGCTGTGGAGTTCGGGTGTTAGGTAAAGTAACCCTACCTAATGTTACTTGTTAATGTTAAAGATATAAAAACTACTTTTAAAAACTCCATTTTGCTATTCTAAGATCAGTGTCAGCTCATTTCTAACAGCTCGTTTTATTTTAACAACCATCAATTCTTGAAAATAGGATAAATGGGTTTTCTTTTCAATAGAAATGCAAAACATTAGCTCCTGTAGTTGAAACATGAGCAGTACATTCCACAAATGCCATATTGTGTTTAAGACCGTGCCAACCCTTACGTAAAAAAATACCTTCTGTCCTACTCCATGCATTTCTCTCTCGTAGCCTTAGTATTTGAATAAAATACTAAATAACCCCAGAGCGCTTTTTGCTTGTCTTTCATTTTAGATCGGTGCAGCAGTAGTAGTATAAAAGCAGTTCGTGCTTTTATAAACTGTAAGCCCTTCAAATCCACGATATTCCGTCCACACACACACACATCTTCTTTCTTAGTTAACGTAGTCGAATTACGATCGGGTTGGTATCCGAGGCGCACAGGTAAACATACGATATTGGTCGCCACGAAAGTGAATTCTTCCCTCCACTCTTCACCGACTTCACTAAAGTAGTCTAGCACAGAAGGTTCATTCGCTTCAAGAACAAGATTACGCTCGGTAAAACTTTCCGCCACCCCTTTGACACTAAGGAATTGGTACCGCCGGCCAAAGTACTGAAATTATCTTACTGTTAATATGGAGAAAAAGACTTTTAAACAAAAAAATATACATTCACGGCCCGATGTTAGAAATATAATTTATTATCAAATTTACATTTTTAATACATCATACAACGTTTCGACTACGTTTGTGGTCATTATCAGGTGTAGTACCTATGTACCTATGGCCTTGAATGTAAAGGTAATATATATCTGGTGTAGTAAAAAGTAATCCATTATTTTGCCAATAGATGGCTTCAGTGATCTGTATCTCGCGTTGTATAAGTCCGATCGGGTTCAACGAGATGGCGTTCAAACGATGAGATTGCGTACTACAAACACTGTTCAGATAGTTGTGATGAGTTGACTCAGTGTTGTGTGAGCGCGCGTCAAAATGGACACTAGCAAAGAGAAAATACGCTATATTTTACAGTTTTTCTTCGATAAAGGCGAAAACGCAAGCCAGGCGGCTGCAAATGTGAATAGTGTTTATGGTCCTGATACTGTAACTGCCAATCACGCGCAATTTTGGTTTTGTCGATTCCGTTCCGGTAATTTTGACGTCAAAGATGTACCACGCACTGGAAGGCCACGTGTCGAAAATGTCGATAAAATCATGGACATTGTCGCGTCCGACCGTCATGTAAGCACTGTTTCGATTGCCCAAGAGCTAAACATTGCACAAAAAACCGTGTGGAACCATTTGCATAAGGCTGGATACACAAAGAAGCTTGATGTATGGGTGCCACACGAGTTAACGCAAAAAAACCTCATGGACCGAATTTCCATCTGCGAATCGCTGCTGAATCGCAACAAAAGCGACCCATTTCTGAAGCGGTTGGTGACTGGTGATGAAAAGTGGATCACTTACGACAACGTCACGCGAAAACGGTCGTGGTCGAAGCGCGGTGCGCCGGCGCAAACGGTGCCCAAGCCAGGATTGACGGCCACGAAGGTTTTGCTGTGTGTTTGGTGGGATTGGCAGGGAATTATCTACTATGAGCTGCTCCCCTACGGCCAAACCCTTAACTCGGAACTATACTGTGAACAATTGGACCGTCTGAAGGCAGCAATCGCCCAGCTTTGGCCAATAGGAGATGCATTGTGTTCAACCAGGATAACGCCAGGCCACACACATCGATAGTGACTCGCCAGAAGCTCCGGGAGCTTGGTTGGGAGGTTCTTATGCATCCACCTTATAGTCCGGACCTGGCACCGATTGATTACCATCCTGTCCATGGCGAACACGTTTGCTGGTGAAAAATTCGCTTCAAGAGAGGCTTGTGAACATCGACTGTCTTAATTTTTTGCCAATAGGGACAAGGGCTTCTATGAGAGAGGCATCATTGATATTACCTTCCAAATGGCAACACGTTATCGAACAAAACGGCGCATATGTGACCTAAATCGGATCATTCTAACTATGGTAAGTCAAGCCTTCAATGTCATGCAAAAAATAATGGATTACTTTTTACTACACCAGATATTTGGCTTCATCTAAATGCTGGTGTGGTATTCAAAGGGTTTACACCACACTGTATAATTTTGTTCTTACAGTAGGACTGGGTTCTTTTGCATGTTTTAAAATACACTTGAGATGATAAAACTGATAGTATGCATGTCATTTGCTACGAAGTGCTACATTTTTATTGTAAGACTTTTTTTTTTTTCTTAGTGCTAAATACTTACGCATCTATCTATAGATATATTTCGGGTAAACAATACCCAAGATATGCACTACTCACGGAACTAACCAACGGGTTAGGCGAAATCAAACATACAGTTAAATATTCAGTTGAAGTAAAGCAACATTACCAGGATTTTAGTTGACCCCTGTGCCCTCCCCAGGAACCCCAACCACACCTCCTCTGAGCGAACAGCTATTAATAAGGCCAGATACAATAAAAATAGGCTCTATCGACATAGTCGACATGTATAAGCCTATACCCATTGATTTGGCAATACAATATGTACTCTTAGACAAACCGAAAATGAAGCACAAGAAATTATTAACCTGCTAATATTTTGTCTCTAAAATAACGTATTTTAGTATGAGGATAATTTGTATATATAGGCACAGGGGTCTATATATAACACAACCTGTGGGTAGTTCCCCATATTAGTTGATATTGTTACTTATAAGATATGGAAGATTCATCCTTTAAAACAGATACGGATACGTTGACGACACCGCGAAATTATATAAAAGAGACTTTCATCTAAAAACTATTTTTTTAATTTTTTTATGGCCTTTAGGCATCTAAGGCTCAGGCCGGGATAGGGGAGTGGAAAGGATTCGGGAAGGTGTCGGCCAGAGCCTATTTTGAAGGTGCCATCCCACCATTTTCTTGGTGTGACTGAGGAAGAACCTCAGTCAGGATGGTCGGCCGCTGAGATCGAACCCAGGACCTCCCGAATGCTACGCCAGCATTCTCCCACTTAGCTACAGCAGCTCGGTAACTAGAAACTCTTATTAAGAAGTTTAATGGTATATACCCTAACCTACAATTCCCTAAAGAATTTGAAACTTTATTATTATTTCACATTTACCGTATAAACAGAAGGTCCCATACTACCGTTTATAGAAAAACAAAAGCTGAAGATCAGTATATACCCGTAGATGCTAAATCTGGCTGTTCTCAACAGACCAAAGCCGACCTGGTAGCCGAGTAAGTTGGGCGCTAAACCAACGACTCGAAGGTCTCGGGTTCGAATCCCGGCTGAGGCATGGATGTGAATTTTAACTACTATCGCATTCATAATTGCCCATACAAAATGAAAAGTTTACTTTTTTCTTCAACAGACCAAATATAATCTAGTGTGTTTTTTTTTTCTTTTTTTGTTTTTTTTTCGCACTCAATATATGTACAGATTCCAGATACCTAGAAACAGAAATGCAACATCTTTTACAAACGAACACTCTTCCTTTATTTTACTTTCTCTTTATATTTATTTTATATTCCTGGTGGTAATTTTTGACTAAATACATGAATTCTATAGAATTGCTATGAGTTTATGAAAAGGAAGAAAGTGTTCAGTTATTGAGTTCAATGACCCGAATACTGGCACGTGACTTATTGTAGCGCAAAGATCACACTGAAACTCGAGTGCAGTACGATGGAGGATCATGTTCCACGGTTTTGAATAATGATATATCTTGAGACTTCAGAAACTGTTGATCAAAAGTAAATCAAAAGGTAACCATAATTTTGTGTTCATAGTAAAGTTATAATTGTGTGAAATAGTCTAAATAGTATTAATTTTAATAAACATATCAGTAGCTTTAGAAATTAAATGGTAGGTTTGCCGTCCCCCCTTCCCCTGGTACTCCATGTGACCAAACAATGGTTGGTGCTTGTACTATTAAGGATACTTTTCACCGTTGTAATTTTTAACTCAGATACAGTTCAAAGTTATTGATCAAATGAGAATGTTACATGTTCTCCTTGCTTTCTTCTAGAGATACCCATTACTTTCATTAACATACACTACTTGAGAGTAAATAACATTTCTTGTCTAACATTGTATTTGTACCAGTGGTGGACATGAAAAAAACTGGATGTTCCGGTAATGGGCATACTGTTTACCTCAAAACTATTCAATTAATCATTACTGATGCTTCTAATATGAGTACTAAACAAGATTATATGTTTAATGTTCTTCGATTATCTGATTGTTTCATGGAATTCCACTGAGTGATCTTTCAGGAGGTCCTGGGTTCAAAATCAGCGGTCGACTATCCTTACTGAGGTTTTAACAGATTTTTTTCTGTCATACTAAGCAAATGCCCTGATGACACCTTCAACTTAGACCTGTCCGACACTTCCTTATCACGGCCTGAGCCATAGATTCCTTGTTGTTGTAAAAATACAAATTGTAAGTTGTAATGAATAGTGTCCAGAACTAAAATAAATCATTTCATTAATGGGCATCCCCGTGGCCATCATTGGAAAAAAAAAAAAAAAAATGGGCCGTAAAAAAATTTCTGACTATTTTATGGTCATAAAGAGTAAATTATCATTCCCAGGCTGAAGTAAAACAACTCACAGAATCATAATTTCGCTCTTGGAGTGGCCGAGAGTTTAGCACGCTCGCTTCCTGTGCGCGTGGTCATGGATTCAATTTCCGCTGAGAGCTATTGAACGGAGTGGTTCGATGCCCACGTTACCAAAAACTCGTTCTTAGAAGCTCACCAGCTCGTTTAGGACATTAATCGAAGATTTTGATTTCAACCCACTACTGAATAGTGAGTGTCCAAAACTGGACAAAAACTGACTTCGCCGTACCGGTAATGGACACCTCCTGCTTTGCGTAACAAATCTAAGTTATGGTTAGTTTGGTCAGTTATTTGCTTGAATCAAAGACATTTCATAATACATAATAGTGTAGATCAACAAAATGTATTCGTTATTGTAATTTCATGAATAAAAACTAAAATTCTTAGCGTAATCCCTTGCTTAACAGAATTCAAGGAGGTGCGACCATAGGACGTAGCTTTGACATCATATCAGATGAAACCAATGATGAGCGACTAATATTCAGTGGCGTCAAAACATACTATATTAAATTTTCCCACATAGGTGAAATGATTCCCACCCTCAATAAAATCTTATTTTACAACATTTTTCTTCAAGTGTCTATTGCTTATGTATTTACTGTAAGGGTGGACATCAGTCTTACAGAGGTTAAAATAATAAAACAATCGTTTCTATTATTATTTTGTTTACATTACAAGTTAATACACGTAAACGGAGGCATTTTTAATTAAAATTAAAACCAAATGATGTCACATCATACACACTTAGCTTTGTAGAAATGTATTCAACTACCGAATGAGAACGCGTTCCACATTGCTGCACGAGACATGATTATGCGAACGTATCGAGTCATGAAAATGTTGGTGGTGTCGTTAATATCCTTTGTACTGAAAAGACTAGCTTTCAGTATCAAGGTAAGATAAATTAATTATTGATTTAACAAAATCGGGTAGGGTATTGGTTCAATTTTTTTGTTAATAAATTGTCAAATTCTTTAATTGTAATTTATTTGTTGTCTTTCGGGATCTTTGGCTCTGTCTGGGGTAGGGTAAAGTACAGAATGGGAGATATTGACCAGAACCTTTTCTTAAGGTCCCATCCCGGCATTCACCTAGTGAAACAGGGGGTGGGTAATAAAGTGACGAAGAGTTGATACAAAGTTTTATTGAGAATACGCGCAATCAATGTTCAGGTTCGTATTATTAGTTAAGAGGTAGCAGAATTCTTTGACGGACCTGTTATGTTAGTTTGAGAATCTCACGGAAATAAAATGCTAGATGAAGTAATTCTGTGTTATGTTTCATGTCATGTAATTTTCATATTTCTTTTGGTCGTTCTGATAGAAGTTTGATTACATTCACAAGTGATTTTGTAAATATTATTTATTTGGTCTTGTTTTACATGGCGAAGTTAAGTGGACTAAACTACAAACTAAGACAATCTAGAGTTGTTATAAGCGCTCTCTCTCACACACACACACACACACACACACACACACATATATATATATATATATATATATATATATATATATAAATAAATAAATCACAGCCATAT